>CM065394.1:4087500-4155000 GCA_033060915.1 Euryodendron excelsum | reverse complement strand
GTTACCTATTGTACAAGGGATAGTAAACATACCTTGATCTTTGCACTTCGCAGGGAGTTTTCTTTTAATAACTGTAGAAACATTCTTCCCACTCTCGTCTTCTCACATCCTTTAAGTTTTTGTTTCCTCTTAATTGTCCACAGTTCTTTAAGAAATTTAGCATAACGAGGTACTTGCTTAATAGCATCTAAAAGTGAAATATTTGCCTCGCATCTATGAAAAGTCTTATATAAATCTTTATTTTGCTTATCTTTTCTAGATTCTATTAAAGCCTAAGGAAAAGGAGGTACTGGTTTATAATCAGAAAGAGGCAGAAACTTACATTTAGGTATGTCATCGTCATTGGGAACGTTCCCGTCTGCAACGACATTTTTCTCCTTTTCTTGCTTCGACGATGCAAGGGCTGCCTTTATTGGAGTCTCAACCTTTTTACCACTTCTCAAGACGATTGTACTTTCATTTTCTCTTAGATTTACTACCGTTTGAGATGGTAATTTTTCCGAACTTTGCGCCTCTAGCCGACTAATTGTGGTTGCAATCTGGCCCATCTAACTGTCCAAACTTTGAATACTAGTCCTTGCCTCCTGTTGAAATTGTTTCTTCTTCTGTTGAAATTGCACAGTATTATTGGCAAGAGACTTAACAATGTCTTTTAAAGACATACCAAAATTAAAAGTTTGGCTCGGTTGTTGTCTAGGGGGATATGGTTGCTTATATTGCTAGCAACTTGGGCGATTTTGAGTCATGGGTTGATTTTCTTGTGGATTCTCACAGCTAAGATTGGGGTGATCCCTTCATCCCATGTTATACATGCTCAAATAGGGATCATACTTTCTTTGCGGTTGTCCAGGAAAACCACCCACCGCATTCATTTGCTCAATGGGCTCCTCTTGAAGAGTTAGGCACATATCAATTGGATCCCCTACTACTGAACAAATCCCACAAGCCTTCGCCATTTGCATATTACCTACAGCCATTTGATGAACAAGAGAAGTTAGACTTGCACTTTGTTGTTCAAGGGAGGAAATATTTAACTCATTGGCATGCTTAGGTGGAAGGTTAAGTTTAGTGCCAAATTGTTGAGAATTGGCCGCCATATTTTCAATCAAGTTTCCTGCGGCCTTAGGAGTTTTAGCCACCAAAGCTCTTCCACTAGCAGCATCAATCATACTCCTTTCAGTGGGTAAAAGGCCCTTATAGAAATACAGGATAAGAAGCTACTCGCTAATTTGATGATAGGGGTAGCTTGCACATAATTTCTTGAAACGTTCCCAGTCTTCGTGTAGGGACTCTCCATTGTGCTGCCTTACACCACAAATTTCTTTTCGAATGTTGGCCACCCTTGAAGCTGGGAAATATTTTTTCAAAAACAATCTCTTCATCTCATTTCATGTGGTAATACTCCTAGAGGGTAGATAATAGAGCCAATCCTTAGCCGAATCCTTTAAAGAAAACGGAAAGGCTCCTTTAGATGCTTGTGAGGATCTTCACCTGCAAGGCTATGAAAAGTGGGCAAGAGACGTATTAGTCCAGATTTTAATTCAAAAGTAGTAGTAACATCTAAAGTAGGAAACGTTATGCATAAGGGTTGTTGATTCAGATTAGGGGCAACAAGCTCTTTCAAAGTTTGATTTCTAGCTATGACTTCCTCCTCTTCCAAATCGGAATTGCTAGCAAGTAGGAGATCAAGGGCTGGATCGTTCTCTTCAGAATTTCTCCGAGCTTTCCTTCTTAACTTGTGCAAAGTTCTCTCTATTTCTGGATCGCACTACAAATCATCTTAATTAAAAGATTGAGTTACAGTCATAAACAATCAAGGAAACTCTAATAAACCATGGAAAAAAATTCAGGAAAAATCTAGAGTAATGAAAATAAGTAAAAATTCTATGCTAACACAAGAAAAATGCCTAAAAACCCTAGAAAACAGTGGAATTTGGCCTCAAGATAGTGGGGCTAGTAATCTAATAGATTAACTAGTCCTGTTTAGAACGTCGTTTACCTTCAGAGAACTATAGTATTAAGGCTTAGTTGTACTAGAATTAGAATTCTGCCAAAACTGTAATTATCGAAAATTAACGTTTTTTTTTTTGAAAATTTCAAGAATGAAATAAGGATCACAAGAAGCACAAAAATCAACTAGAATCACTCCTTGACAACGACGCCAAAATTTGGTATGCTGTCACAGGCAACCAAATATAAATCCTATACTCTAAAAAATACATATAGTGGTGTGAGTAAGGATCATTCCCACAGAGAGTATCTAACCTAGTTTTATGCTACGTGAATAAAGATGGGTGTTGAGTATAACAAAAGAAATTTTAATAAAAATAACTAAGGAACAATTCAAATTAAAGTATCAAAATCAATCAAAAGAACAAACCTTGGTCTAAGTCAACATCCACCGTCAGAATTCTTACAACTGATCATCGATGCAAGTATATATCAATTCACACTTTGAATATTCACCGTTGGTATTATTTTTCTATCTTTCCTTAGTCACAGTTAATTAGAAAACAAGCGATCTGATTAACCCTAAGCATTAAACAACCCAAGCTAAGCGCTAAACGTTTAATCTAATAGTAGCCTTAAGAATTAGAGAGATTGATGAAGTTAAACAACACAAGCACAAGCGGTTACATTTAATTTAGTCGAGTGTCCTTCCTAAGATCTAATAATTTCTAACGCAGCAATTCATTAAATCTTATTTACTTTACAAATTAGAGAAATCAAATAATTACGGATTTGATATCTAACCTAGCAGTAGATTACAACGAATAATAAACTAGTAGGCTTCCTAGTAATTAAATGAGACAATCATGAAATAGGCATAGAAGAACATTCAATACTCAAAGCATAAATTGAACAATAAAAACAAATTAGATCTCACATTTGTTTTTTAATTCCAAGGCTTCTATTTCGTTCGACCAAGTATCAAAGTTTAGCCACGCAGGGCCATGATGAAAACTCGAAGGAGAAGTTAGAGAAGAGGCAAGAGAGAGGCATGTGTCTATAAGCACCCCATTTTTGACCACTTGGCAGTCTACAGTTCGTCCAAACTTGTATTCAAGTCAATGTGGACATATTCCCAACCTAAATTAACTTTCTAAGTCTAATCCTGTCAATTAAACTACTTCACGGGCCTACCGAGCCCTATTAAAGGCAAAATGACCAAAATGCCCTTGGGGGCATCGTTTCGGTCCAATTTCAAATAGGGCACGTCTTCCCGAAGACGGTAATTCCCCTTTTCTAGTCCAATTTCGATCCCTCTCTCGAGAAAGTTGATTCCTCAAGACGGTAAGTCTATCCTGTCCGACACATTTTTCGCAGAAAGTTTTTTCGAAACGGTAAGTCCCTTCAAACTCGTCGATCGAGACAAGACCTCAAGTCCCCTAGATGGTAGAATGGTCTACCTTTGGCATCTGCTAGCCCGCCAATGCAGAAATATTCGTTTTGGCACGCCTTTTGAGAAAATTGATTTCTCAGGCGCTAAGTCACTTTAGCAGCTTCCCGAGATCTGGCAGTCTCAGGAATGATCGCGAACTGTCAGAGTAGCGGAAGTACTCGTAAACATCGTAACCGTTAGAGTAGTAGAAATACTCGCAAACAGATCGATATAGGGAATTTTCAACAAACCCCTGTATCACGGGACCGCCGTCAGAGTGGCGAAAACACTCAAAACCCAGGTCAACACCAGTGCCAGCTAGCCCACTTCGGTAAAAAATGACCAAACTGCCCTTAGGGCCATTTTTGGCACGTTTCTCGAAAAAATACCTAAGTCCTCAGAATGGAAAGTCCCCCCTCCCAAGATTGTCTTAAAAGCAATCCGGCATGATTAGGTGCCTTCGAGTCAGTTTCGAGCCAATTCCGAAACTTTCCAGTCAAGATGACCATTTTGCCCCTAGGCATTCGAACGCCCCAGGAACCACATCGGCTTTAGGTATCAAACTGGTAATCTCTCGGGAATGTTTTTTATAGTAGTCTCGACCTTCCATTATCTTTCCTGATCATTCCGAGTCAATTTTGGCAGACTCGGTGCAAAATAACCGTTTTGCCCCTGGTGGGCCGGTCGCCTTTTTCGACCACACCGGCTCTAGGTATCAAACCGATAACCTTTGGGAATATTCTAAATAATGTTTCCAAATCTTGAGTCTTCTTCCGGGACATTCCAAGTCCATCCTGTCAACTTTCTGGCCTGATTGACCGTTTTGCCCCTAATGGCGTGGTCGACCCCTCTAACAAACCCTAACATCCTTTTTCAAGTCCATTACCTCCCAGGACCCTATTCTAAGGGTTCCTTCCCTTTTCCAACCTTCCGTGCCATTCCTAGTCCCTTAAATCCTTCCCAAACTTTTCGGAGTCACTCCTATTGAAGTTAGGCTAAAAATTGCATGGTAGTCACTAGTACAGGGGCCCAAATATTCTGAAGATATGTTACTTGCCGATCTTAAGACTTTCCTAAATGGCTAGCGCCACTAGTAGTGGCACCAAGCCAAATATTGGCCTGGCGCCACTAGGAGAAGGATTTTTGGCCTGGGACTACTGTAACAGGCGCCAGGTCATTCTTCTCTCTATAAATACAGAGCCTCCTCCAGCGTGAAAGGGGTCCGTAAACTCAGTCTAACAATCCTATTGTTCGATATACAAAGCTCATAGCCTCACTAAACCTTAGTCTTCCTTAGGTTTTCCAAACCCTAGCCTCCGTACACAAACCATAGCCTCCTATACACTCACATACACTCTTATACACTTATACACTAGCCTCAAAGCCTCCATTGAAGACTTGAAGTGCTGCAACTTGAAGCTCCCGAAGATCGAAGATAAATTCTTGAAGACTGAAGCGCAGCAAGGACCGAAGCAAGAAAAACAAAGCGCGCAAAGCAAAGCAAAATAAAAAAGACATAAGATAGGCTTTCTATTTAAGTTTACGCATCTTCCCCCCTTCTTCTATTTTAATCCCTATCTTCTTCCACCCCCCCCCCCCCCCCCTCCCCCCCCTCTTTCTTTGCATGCTTGAAACAAGGGACTTCCTGGTCCATGTCTACGATTAGGCTATTGGAGGGTCACCGTGTCGGGGGCTTTCTTTTAGTCTAACCGGAGATCATGTGGGTTCGGCCCCCTTGATTATGTGGTGAAGCCTTTAACCTTGTATGTTCACGACCCCAACTTGCATTGTGCATATCATGATCTTGCATTCCTCTAAAATTCGTTTTTAAACTCGTTTTTAAAAACTTGCATTGACATTGTTTTCAAACTTGCATCAAAACCTTATTTTTCAAAACTTGTTTTCAAAATCACAATCCTAGGGTGATTCTAGCCTTTTCATGGTTAGGGTTGCTTTAGGAAAGTGTTACATTTAAAGTGACCAATATGGTCCATATTTTCAAATCATTGTTGTTTTCAAAACCACTATCCTAAAGTGGTTCTAGCCTTTTTATGATTAGAATTGCTTTAGGAAAGTGAGATATTTTATACACTTTCTAAAAACTCCCTTTTCAAATCTCTCCTTCTAACAACCTCTCTTTCAACATACTTTCTAAAAACTCTCTCCAATCTCCTTTTCAAAGTTGTTTTTCTAAAACTTCCTCAAAAAATCTATTTTCCAAAACTTTTTTTTAAACTCCTTTAAAAAACACTCTCCTCAAAATTCACTTTCTAAAAACCCTCCCAAAAAATCCTTTCCTAAAAAACTCTCTTTTCAAGTTTACCTTATAAAAACTCCTTTCTAGGATTTCCTTCCAAAAATATCCCTTTCTAAAAACTCCTCCCTAGGATTTCCTTCCAAAAATCTCTCTTTTCAAAAATTCCTTTTCTTGGTGCGCAAGTCAAACCCTAGAACCAACAATTAGGAAACCCTAATTTTCCTTCCCCCAAAACATGATTTTCAATCTTGTCTTAAAATCTAGGTTTCCAAAATCTCCCCTTTTACATCAAAATCATAAGTTTCCAAAACCCTCTTTTCTACATCAAAACTATAGTCTTCAAAGTCTAGGGTTTCTAAAACTTCACCTTCCAAATCTAAACCAAATCCAATCTTCCCTTTAGGAAACCGAATCTAATCTCCCTTTAGGAAACTAGATCCTATCCTCCATTTTTGGAAACAAAATAAAAACGTCTCATTTAGAAACAAAATCCAATCCCTTGTTTTAGAAAATAGAAATCTCAATCCTTCCTAGTCTAAACATTTCCTAATCCAAATCCTTCCTAATCTTCTACTTTTCTAAATCTTAAGTTTCCAAAACTTGAATGTAAAAATCTTTCCTTAAACATTCAAATTTTTCCTAATTCCATACCTTTCCAAATCTTAACTTTCCAAATATAAATCTTCAAATATTTCTTAAACTCAAACCTTTCTTAATTTCAAGAATTTCTAAAACTCAAACTTTGAATCTTTCTAAAATTCTAAACTTTCCTAAACTTCAAATCTTTCTAAATCTAAAACTTTCTAAACTCAAAAATTTTTTACTTTCAAAACTTCCCTATTTCAAAATGTTCCAAATTCAAAACTTTCTAATTTCAAAACTTTCCTAAACCAAAACTTTCCTAATTCGAAAACTTTCCTAAAATGAAACTTTTCTATTTTGAAACTTTCCTAATTCGAATCTTTTCTAAATTTCAATCTTTCCCTAATCTTCCAAGTTCAACACTTGAGTCAAATCTTTCCTAAGTCTCAAGTCTTTCTTAAGTCTAGGTTTCCTAAAACCAAGCTTTCCAAAATCAAATCTTTTTAAATCTTCCAATCAAAGTTCAATCTCTCAATCTTTCAATCCAAATTCCAATTCAATTTCTTTTTCCAATCAAACCTTCTATCTTTAATTAGACTCTTGTCCGAACTACGACTGACTTGATTCCTCTGAAAGGATACGTAGGTAACCCTCATGGGTGCGGTCACAACATTTTTCAAATTTCTAATTCCACAACCTTTTTCAAATTTCCAATTTCACAATCTTTATCAAGCTTCTATTTCCACAATCTTCTTTCCTCCAATTCCATAATCTATTTTCAAGTTTCCAAATTCCAAAAATCTATTTTCAAATCTCTATTTCCAATTTCTAAAACTTTCCAATTTTAAATCTATCTTTTCAAATCTATTTCCAAATCTATTTTCCACTCTCTTTTCTTGCAATTACATATCATGCGTCATTCGTTTCAAAATTGTTTTCTAAAGTGGATAGGATTGGACATTTGTTAGTTGAAGACCCTCATAGGTGAATTTAGGGTGAATAGACATGTAGGTACCGCATAGGCGGGGTAGGGTGATAGCTTATTGCGTCTTCCCTACACGTAACCAACCTCCGAACCTAGGATCACTGTTTTCGAAAGACCAAAATGAAGTTATTTTAAAAAATAGGGCTTAATTATTTTCCAAAGGTTGCCAAACAACTTGTTTTCTTAAAAACCCTCTCTTGAGGAGATATTTTTAAAATCGTTTTCCGAAAACCCTAAGTGTGATCCTCGAATTGTGCTTAGTTTTTAGGTGACTTAACTCACCTTAATCAAGTTAGGTGGTGAATTCAAATGTTTTCCAAAAACCCTTTATTTAAATCAATTTTTAATTCAAACCTAGTTGCACTCATTCTTCGAGGAGAGTGAGTACTAACGAGAGAGTATAGTATTTTTTCCGCTTGTGTGTATATTCCTCGAGTGCAAAAAATCTAAGCGCGACAGCTGGCAACTCCACTAGGGATACTTAGAGGGTTAGGCCATAGTCATGTGTCTTTACCCTTCACCCATGTAGAGTCTTCGATTAACTTGTCCAGTTCTATCCACTTTCAATTTTCAAAATTAAATTTCCAAAGTTATTTTCAAAAACATGCATTTATTCATATTATCTTGTATTAAGTTTGCCATCCACATACTAACTCTTGCATCTTTGTTTTATAGGCGCGCTTTTGTTTGCAATTTTATGTTATTAACTGTTATGCCTGAATGTGATGAACAAGATGAATGGGAGTTGTTGGGCTCTTTCCTCCGCTTTCAAAAATCACAAACACACTGCACGTGCACTCGCATTCTGCATACTTGCATTTTTTACCCTGATATGACCTTTCTAGTTAGAAAAAGGAGAATGGTATATTGGTTGTGGGTAAGATGTTGTGTCAGTTTTGTAAAACCCTAACTTGGTTAGCATCATGCTTAACTTAATAGCTTGTTTATGGTGCGTGATTATCCTTAATCAAGATGCTTGTTTAGCATGGTTTAATGAGGGCTTGCATTTGGGGGATTATCATGTTTTTAAGCATAAATAGTGAGCTTCATGCTTAGCATTTGGGGGATTATCATGATTAATTAGTTTAATTAATCTTCATGCTTAGCTTATGTTAATCATGAGGAATTATCATAAATGTGATTAATTATGTTAATTATGTGGATGGGAGGTGGATTAAGGAAGCAATAAGGTGCTAGGTGGGGGTTTAACCCTAAGACACCTAGGTGTGTGCTTCATGTGTGAGAGTTGTGTGTTTCACTAATGTTGCTAGCAAGTGTGTGTGTGTGTGTGTGACATGTGGAATGATAGATATATTTTGTATCTATCATTGTCTTCAAGACAAGGGGAGGAGAAAGAAGAGAGGAGCTTGTGTAGTAAAATTGTTTGGCAAGAAAGAAAGTGAGAGAAAAGAGAGAAAAAGAAGAGGAAAGAAGAGAAGAGGAGAAATTTGAAAGGGAAGCTTGTGATTTCATTGTTGAAGGTGAGAGATCTTATGTTTATGTTTGTTTCATTGCATATTTGTTGATTGTGTATGTTAACATATCAATTCATGCCATGAATGTGAGAATTGAAGTGATGGAGGAGAAAAGGGGGTGAGACCTTTCATGGTGAAAGCCTTGATTTATCTTGGTGAATATGTTATTGGTTGTCTTTAATCTTACTTCTAGCTTGGTATTGCATTTTGGAGTCTTTGGTGAACTTATGTGAAGTGTTGTGATGGATTGGAGTGGAGAAACCTTGGGTTAGGAAGCCATTTCAAGCCATGTCCAGCAGATCTCGCTAAGGTCTCGCTGGCTTCTCACCCCAGCGAACTTATCCAGTAAGTCTCGCTACCTTCTCACTCCAGCGAACTTATTTATCTAGTAAGTCTCGCTACCTTCTCACCCCGGCGAACTCTTTCTGACAGATTTGACACTCTTTAGTGAAATGACCATAACTTTCTCTAGGAAACTCGGATTGATGCACCGTTTGAAGTGTTAGAAAGTAGATTCATATATCTTTCTAGTGATATAAATTTGGTACTTTAACTCCTTGTAGCTTGTGAGACATTATAGTTTAAAGTTGACATTACATTGCATTGGGGAAGGGTTTAACATCCTATTGAGTTCTAATGCATTATTGGTGTTCTAAATTACATATTTAAGGTATATAAGCTATAGTCATGCATTGGTTATGAATTATAACATCTATTTCATCAAGTTTGATATGGTGGTGTTCGGTAGGTTCAGAAGCGGATCAAAACACTCCGGTTCAACCAAAGGAGTGACTCAACGGTATGTATAAGACAAGTATCAGGTGAGAATTAAAGATATTCTTTCTCATATAGACTTGAACGTCTTATTATCTATATTGGTGATGATTGTTTGATTATGAGGTGATAAGTGCATACAATTCATACATTGTGTGCACACTTTGCATTGCATAGAGGAGGGTTAGCCGAGTGGGGGCTAACATAAGGTTTAGTTGAGTGGGAGCTAACCTAAAGGGTGTTGAAAGAGGGACATTCTTTGATAACAAGCCATCGATATATTGGGCCAATGTTATCATAAATAGCATGCACATTTGTGGTGTATCATACATTACATCACATGAGGAGATATTACATTTCAATGGTGGTTTATCTATTGGTGGATTGTTTATTTAATATCTGTCATTCAATCATTATGAGTTTGATTATCCTATGAGCACGTTGATATATTGCTCACACCCACACAGGTTGTTTTGCAGGAAAATAGGAGATGTCCAGTCCACTGTTGGTGTTGAGTTGGAAAGCTTCGAGAAGTTCTTTAGTTAAGTTATTAGTCATGTACATTGTATTAAAGTCTTGTTAGAGTTTTGTTTATTTTATGGTATTGTAAATATTCATAAGTGTGGATTAAGAGTTCTCTTAATCATGTAAGTTGGAAGATTATGAGATGGTTTGTATTTATTTAATATGATGTTATGTATTCCTATAAGATTTCTATCTTTGGGATTATGTTGAGGTTTCGCTTACAGGTAGGTGACCTGTGCGATCACGTTCATCCTAAGACGGCGTTAATGACGCTTGATTAGGAGCGGGCATGACAAGTTTCTTCACCTATAGCCTCTTGATGGTTCCCCCGCTCGGATCACCAACCGATCATGGCACCACCTCAAGGAGTGGGCCAAGGTTTGAAGATCCAGGAACTGGGCCTTTTAGGACGCATTAGTTAACCCTCAACCTCATGCTCATATAGAAACCTTGCATAGTCGAACCTCTGCCGGATTTAAGATACGCACACCATTTTCAAAACCAAGGAGGAAACTGCTCTTACTTTTATTTATACCTGTCTATTCTTGTTGTTATAATAACTATATTCTTACTGTTATAATGCTTGTCTAACTGCTCATACATGCATATGTACTTCCCCTGTATTATCTTTCCTTATACTCTATGCATCCATTTTCAAAACCATGGAGGAAAAGAGTTGCCAAGGTGCAAGAGGGCGAAAAAAAAAAATCTAAGAAAAGGCCTGAGGAAAACCATGATTGAGTCATCTTCAAAAGCATAATAAGAAGATCGAAAGAGAAGAGAGTCATGATTATCTCAAAAAGCATATAGAAAGGGTGAAAGAAAAGAGTCATTTTCACCTTAAGAAGTATATAGTAAAAGCAAGAAAGAAATTTAAAGGTGATCCTAGGTTACAAGGAAACCCAATAGAAACAATAGGTTCGAGCCTTTACCCTTTCTTGCAAAACCCCAAAATCATGGCCTACATTACAATCCTACTAAAGTCCACTCCTATTGAAAACGGATTGCTTGATCTAAATGAGCTAGATACGCTGCTGAAGCTAAAGAAGGATGTTAGCCCTACTGAGAAAGAGAGTCAAGGATGGTATGGATCTAAACCTTGCTGAAAACAACATCAAACTTGAGCCTGCATATCCCGCTATTTCAGAAACCCCATAACTTAGCCTATATTATGGTCCTAAACAAAGTCTCCTCAGATTGAAGGACTGGCCACTTATCGCTCTGTTAAAGGTTAGGTAAGCTGTTGCTAAAACCCGAAGAATCGAGAGTTTCAGCCCAATAATCATATACACTAACCCCGAGGCAGAGAGTCAAAGGTGATCAAAAGGTTGAGAAAGGTACGAAGTGTTATTATCCAATTAAGGTAAGGTTGAGCCAGAGGAAAGGTTAGACCCCCGAAAAGGAAGGAGTTAACATTCCAAAGATATCGAGTTCGACAGCACCCCTTGTCATTCTATTAGTTAATGTATTTCTAATATGTGCATATAGAAAAAAAAAAAAATTCGCATGAGCTTCGCATAGGACATAACTCCATGTAAAAATAGAAGTCACCAACATCAACTTATGTAATAGATACATAACATCATCATCCATCACGTGCATCTGATCATATGCCTAGCTGTAAAGATCATAAATGTCTCTGTCTATCCGTGCATCTAAATATGAAAAATATCCTTCAAAATAAAACTGTCTAACATAAATATATTTCAAGAATAGGGGCAAAGGAAGATCGGAGTCTCCACAAGGGGTATCTATCAAAGGTCAAAGTCCATGTCATCTGGATCGAGATCCCCAAAACTCGGCATCGGAGGAGGCGAATAACTACTCAAAGCACCAGCATCCTGCAGAGAAGACAAAACCAAAATCAGCCACATGAAAGAAGAACTAAACAACAACATAGTAAGAAAAAGGAGAAAAAAGACGACATACCCCGCTACCTCCCATTTGAGCTATCCGAGCCGTCAAGGAAGCCACCTCTGCCTGATACTGATCTCGCTGCGTCTGGTATCGATCTCTCTGGTCTCTCACAGTAGTAAACTTAGCCTGGGGCATATATCCTCCGACTCGGTGCCACAAGTCAACCACCTCCTCACCAACAGCATACCCGCCGACTACTACCTCAAATTGGGTGAACGTACCGACAGAATGAGCCCTAAAGTGCGCAGCATAATCTGTATCTGAAGGAAGCAAGAACTCGACACCCGAATGCCGCTCCTGATAGGGGATAGGCACTCCCGCCACCAGGGCACCAAACATATACTCCGACGGAGCTCCTGCTGATCGGAACTCCTTGTGAAACTGCCGCTAGTGTCGCTCTTCTAGATAGGACTCCCAAGTATCGTCACTGAGAAAAGTAGCCCTCAACAAAGACAACGAGACCAAGTACCGTACAGTCTCATAATGAACTGACCCGATAAAAGGCCGCCAAGTCACATCCCTTGCCTCAATCAACTCCAGATTTGCCCGTAGCGTCACAAAGTCAGTAATCTCTGATCGCTGAGCCACCCGGTCACAAGCCCACCTCAAAGCATGAGGATAAAGGTCATCCTCGACAACTATAGGGTGAAAAATAGGCAGATACTCATAGCTCCACTAGACAAGAAAGGGCCAGAAACTAGTCATGCTACCCCAACGGGAAGAAGTTCGAATTCGCATCGATCGAAGGAAGCAGCCAAAGGATAAGGACCCCCAATCCAGCTCAGATAAAGCCCTAAGATCAGCTACCATGCTCACTAACCGAAAAGGCACAAGCAACTTGTTGTTGCAGAAGCAGCTGAAGATGATATACAAAACAAGTCGCTGCCTCATGATGTCGCACTGAGCGGGGGAGAGCTCAACAGCAAAGGTACGGTCATCCCTACTAAGTTAGGAAACTAGAAAAGCAGAACGCTCAGGAGGGGACAAGTCCAATAGAATGCAGGCCTCGTCTCTGCTAACTGACTGTAAAGTGATCCGTCGGTCGACGAAGGAAAGCCCTATGATGATCGCCCAATCCAAGGGGGTGGGACCCAACTCAAAGCCAATAAAATGAAAGGTCCCCATCTCTCCAAACCACAGCTCAATCAGTGTCAGCACGAGATGTTTGTTCAGGCGGTTAGCCTGTAGTCCTATGAAAGCTCCAAACCCGATCTCAGCCAAGAAAGCATGATATGATGGAGCAACCCGCTGCATGGTCACAGAGACTTGATGAACAGCCCCTCTAAAAGTTGTGTGTACCCATAGAGGGGGAAAACACTGTCTAGAATATACGCTGGGGTGATAAGCAAGATCCCCGAGCGGTGGGATATCCGGTACCTCCAAGTCACCCAAATCAGCATCCATCTGCCGATGTCTGGAGGAGGCTCTCCCATAACTAGTCACCTGGTCACCATGACCCGATACCTCCTCAACACTAATATCCTCCGCAAAGGCCTACTCAACCAGAGGAAAGGGGTCGACAGGCGGTCTACTCCCCCGTCTGCTCTGACTGGAAGAGGCCCGTCTAATGGATCGATGACTACCCCTAGAATGGCTGGAGCCGCTAACAGAATCTGTCCTAGCCGCCTTCCCAGAGTGGCATCTCCTCTCAGAACCATCGTCGCCCGCATCTGCTATCCTGGAAAGGTAAGTCAAGGTAAGAGGTGTTAATATATCGTATATGCAGTTAAAAATAATAATAAAATAAAATAAATAAGTAACTAAAAAGAAAATTTTTCAAGTGATAAGTCAAAATGAATTTTCTACACACTTTGATTTAAAATGTCAAGTTTCGAGTCAAAATGAATTTCCTATATATTTTGATTTGTCAATTTCGGGTCAAAGCAAGTTTTCTAAAATTTCTAGGGTTTTCTGTCTTTTTCCTTAAAAAATATTTTACTCCAAAATTTTTCCAACTCTTTTTCTGAATTTCTAAGAAATTTCGGTAGAATTTCGCTTAAAAGTGATTCCCACAACATCAACACAAAATACAAATCGTGCACTTCACAACGTTATAATCATATAACACCAACACCCACACACACTTTTAAAATTTTCAAACTTCCCAAAAGACTCGTTTTGTTTTTCAATAAATCAATGGTGTTCAAAGATATCCTAAAATTTTTAAAAATCATTTCAAATGTTTTCTAAAATATTTCAACATTTTTCTAAATTTTAAACTCCCTTAATTTCATCACTTTCTCAATTTTCTCCATTTTTCCTATTTTTCTAAGTCTTTTTTCTATTTTTCAAAAAATTAAAAATTCAAAAGTTTTTGAAAAATCACGAAATTTCATACAACTATTGAACACATTTTTCTAAGGCACACAATGTAAAAATCTAGCCGAAAAACTCAACACCCAAGCCTGCAGGAACAAACCCCCAATTCCTGTAGAAACTCCCTTTACATAATCACACAAAATCGCTCAAATTCAATCAAACAAGCACCAAAATGAAAAAAAAAAAAAAAAAAACAGCACCATAGTGTTCAAACATATCAAAACATTAATTTCCATTGTTCACACGACTTAAACGGAGTTCTGCACATTAAAGTCAACAGAAAATTGAAAAATCACCTCTTGGAGTTCTCCGGCAAAATCTTCTCTTCCAATGACTTTTCCAGTGACAGCATTTACTTCCGGCAATTCCGTGTGATCCCTAAGAGATTCCCCTTCAATGTCTAGGTCAGTTTCCTCACAATGCCTCTCGATTTTTCATAAACTTTTCACATTCCTGTAAGTGTTCGAACCAGAAAGTTTTCTGGTTTTGTTCCCAAGCCTGGCACCACTGCTCCATTTCTTCCAAAGGCGCCACAGCTAGTGGTGCCAATGGCCAATTCTAGGCAGCTTTGCCCTTTTTTCCATCAAAACTTGATTTCAAAGGCCTTTTCGGCCCAATATTCGTTTCCACAATCCCGTCTTCTAAAATTTTCAAAGTCTGTCCCTCTGATCGCCTCACGGTCAACATGGGACTCTTACTCTATCATTTTCTATCTTCTATAAGCAAAGACACAAAAAGAGGGGCAGCTGTAAGCACCCCATTTTTTACTGTTCGGCAATCTACAGTCCGTCTAGACTTGTATTCAAGTCAATGTGGACATATTCCCAATCTAAATCAACTTTCCAAGTCTAATCCCGTCAATCAAACCGCTTCGTGGGCCCGTTGGGCCCAAATAGAGGTAAAATGACCAAAATACCCTTGGGGGCATCATTTCGGTCCAATTTCAACTCAGGCGCGTCTTCCCAAAGACGGCAAGTCCCCTTTTTCAGTCCAATTTCAACCCCACTCTCGAGAAAGTTGATTCCTCGAGACAGTAAGTTTATCCTGTCCGGCATGTTTTCCACAGAAAGTTTCTTCGGAACGGTAAGTCCCTTCAAACCCTCGACCGAGACGAGACCCCAAGTCCCCTAGATGGTAGAACGGTCCACCTTTGGCGCCTGCTAGCCCGCCAATGCAGAAATATCCATTTTGGCACACCTTCCAAGAAAGTTGATTCCTTAGCCGCTAAGTCCCTTTAGCACCTTCCCGAGATCAGGCAGTCTTTGGAATGATCTCAAACCGTCAAAGTAGCGAAAGTACTCGTAAATATCGCAATCGTCAGAGTAGTAGAAATACTAGCAAACAGGTCAATATAGGGAATTGTCAACAAACCCCCGTATCACGGGACTGCCGTCTGAGTGGAGGAAACAGTCAAAACCCAGGTCCACTGTGGTGCCTACTAGCCCACTTCGGTAAAAAAATGACCAAACTACCCCTAGGGCCATTTTCAACACGTTTTTCGAGAAAATACCTAAGTCCTCAGAATGGTAAGTCCCCCCTCCGAAGGTTGTCTTAAAATTAATTCGGCATGATTAGGTGCCTTTTAGTCAGTTTCACGCTAATTCTGAGACTTTTCGGTTAAGATGACCATTTTGCCCTTAGGTATCCGAATGCCCCGGGAACCACACCGGCTTTGGGTATCAAACTGGCAATCTCCCGGGAATGCTTTTTATAGTAGTCTCGACCTTCCATTATCTTTCTGGATCATTCCAAGTCAATTCCGGCAAACCCAGTGCAAAATGACCGTTTTTCCCCTAGTGGGCCGGTTGCCTTTTTCAACCACACTGGCTCTGGGTGTCAAACCGGTAACCTTTGGGAACATTCTAAATAATGTTTCCAAATCTCGAGTCTTCTTCCAGGACATTCCAAGTCCGCCTTGTCAGCTTTCTGGCCCGGTTGACCGTTTTGCCCCTAATGGCCCGGTTGACCCCTCTAACAAACCCTGACATCCTTTTTCAAGTCCATTACCTCCTGGGACCCTATTCTAAGGGTTCTTGCCCTTTTCTGCCCTTTTGGGCCATTCCCAGTCCCTTAAATCCTTCCTGGACCTTTCGGAGTCACTCCTAGTGAAGCCAGGCTAAAAATTGCATGGTAATCACTAATGCAGGTGCTTAAATCTTCTCAAGATATGTTGCTTGCCGACCTTAAAAATTTCCTAAGTGGCTGGCGCCACTAGTATTGGCGCCAGGCCAAAAATCCTTCTGGTATACAGAGCTCGTACCCTCCCTAAACCCTAGTCTTCCATAGATTTTCCAAACCCTAGCCTCCATACACAAACCCTAGCCTCCTATACACCCACATACACTCTTATACACTTATACACTAGCCTCAAACCTTCCATTGAAGACTTGAAGTGCTGCAACCTGAAGCTCCCGAAGATTGAATACAAGTTCTTGAAGACTGAATTGAAGCAAGGACCGAAGCAAGAAAAGCAAAGCCAGAAAAACAAAGCACGCAATGCAAAGCAAAATAAACAAGACATAAGGTAGGCTTTCTATTTAAGTTTACGTATCTTCCCCCTCTCTTCTCTCTCTGAAACCACTTGGGTTTTCTTCTATTTTAATCCCCCATCTTCTTCCCCCCCCCCCCTCCTCTTCTTTGCATGCTTGAAACAAGGGACTTCATGGTCTATGTGTAGGATTAGGCTATTGGAGGGTCACCATGTCGAGGGCTTTCTTTTAGTTTAATCGGAGACCACGTGGGTTCGGCCCCCTTGATTATGTTGTGAAGCCTTCAACCTTATATGTTCACAACCCCAACTTGCATTGTGCATATCATGATCTTGCATTACTTCAAAATTCATTTTCAAATTTGTTTTCAAAAACTTGCATTGACATTATTTTCAAACTTGCATCAAAACCTTCTTTTTCAAAATCACAATCCTAGGGTGATTCTAGACTTTTCATGGTTAAGGTTGCTTTAGGAAAGTGTTACATGTAAAGTGACCAATATGGTCCATATTTTCAAATCATTGTTGTTTTCAAAACCACTATCCTAAAGTGGTTTTAGCCTTCTTATGGTTAGAATCGCTTTAGGAAAGTGAGATATTTTATATACTTTCTAAAAACTCTCTTTTCAAATCTCTTGTTCTAAAAACCTCTCTTTCAACATACTTTCTAAAAACTCTCTCTAATCTCCTTTTCAAAATTCATTTTCAAAGCTGTTTTTCTAGAACTTCCTCCAAAAATCTATTTTCCAAAACTTCTTTTTAAACTCCTTTCAAAAACACTCTCTTCAAAATTCACTTTCTAAAAATGCTCCCAAAATACCCTTTCCTAAAAAACTCTCTTTTCAAGTTGACCTTCTAAAAACTCCTCTCTAGGATTTCTTTCTAAAAATCACTCTTTCCAAAAATCCATTTTCTTGGTGTGCAAGTCAAACCCTAGAACCAACAATTAGGAAACCCTAATTTTCCTTCCCCAAAAACATGATTTTCAATATTGCCTTGAAATCTAGGTTTCCAAAATCTCCCCTTTTATATCAAAATCATAAGTTTCCAAAACCCTCTTTTCTACGTCAAAACTATAGTCTTCAAAGTCTAGGGTTTCTAAAACTTCACCTTCCAAATCCGAACCAAATCCAATCTTCCCTTTAGGAAACCAAATCCAATCTCCCTTTAGGAAACTAGATTCTATCATCTGTTTTTGGAAACAAAATCAAAACATCTCCTTTAGAAATAAAATCCAATCCCTTGCTTTAGGAAATAGAAATCTCAATCCTTCCTAGTCTAAACCTTTCCTAATACAAATGCTTCCTAATCTTCTACTTTCCTAAATCTTAAGTTTCCAAAACTTAAATGTAAAAATCTTTCCTTAAACATTCAAATTTTTCCTAATTCCATACCTTTCCAAATCTTAACTTTCCAAATATAAATCTTCAAATATTTCTTAAACTCAAACTTTCCTAATTTCAAGAATTTCTAAAACTCAAACTTCGAATCTTTCTAAAATTCTAAACTTTCCTAAATTTCAAATTTTTCCAAATCTAAAACTTTCTAAACTTAAAAACTTTTTTACTTTCAAAACTTCCCTATTTCAAAACGTTCCAAATTCAAAACTTTCCAATTTCAAAACTTTCCTAAAACGAAACATTTCCTAATTCGAACACTTTCATAAAATGAAACTTTCCTAAAACGAAACTTTCCTATTTTGAAACTTTCTTAATTCGAATCTTTCCTAAATTTCAATCTTTCCCTAATCTTCCAAGTTCAACACTCAAGTCAAATCTTTCCTAAGTCTCAAGTCTTTCTTAAGTTTAGGTTTCCTAAAACCAAGCTTTCCAAAATATAATCTTTTCAAATCTTCCAATCAAAGTTCAATCTCTCAATCTTTCAATCTAAATTCCAATTCAATTTCTTTTTCCAATCAAACCTTGTATCTTCAATCAGACTCTTGTCCGAACTCCGAAAGGATACGTAAGCAACCATCATGGGTGCAGTCATAACATTTTTCAAATTTCTAATTCCACAACCTGTTTCAAATTTCCAATTCCAAAATCTTTTTCAAGCTTCTATTTCCACAATCTTCTTTCAAATCTCCAATTCCATAATCTATTTTCAAGTTTCCAAATTCCAAAAATTTGTTTTCAAATCTCTATTTCCAATTTCTAAAACTTTCCAATTTCAAATCTATTTCCAAATCTATTTTCCAACTCTCTTTTCTTGCAATTGCATATCATGCGTCATTCTTTTCAAAATTGTATTCTAAAGTGGATAGGATTGGATATTTGTTTGTTGACGACCCTCATAGGTGAATAGACATGTAGGTACCGCAAGGGTGGGGTAGGGTGATGGCTTAGTGCATCTTCTCTACACGTAATCAACCTCCGAACCTAGGATCACTGTTTTCGAAAGACCAAAATGGAGTTATTTAAAAAAAAAAAAAGGGGGCTTAATTATTTTTCAAAGGTTGCCAAACAACATATTTTCTTAAAAACCCTCTCTTGAGGAGATATTTTCAAAATCGTTTTCCTGAAAACCCTAAGTGTGATCCTCAGATTGTGCTTAGTTTTTAGGTGACCTAACTCACCTTAATCCAGTTAGATGGTGACTCCAAATGTTTTCCAAAAGCCTTTTATTCAAATCAATTTTTAATTCAAACCTAGTCGCACTCATTCTTCTAGGAGGGTGAGTACTAACGAGAGAGTATAGTATTTTTCCTATTTGTGTGTGTATTCCTCGAGTGTGAAAAATCTGGGTGCGACAGTGTCTACTGATGCTTCTTCCTCCTAAAGCAATATGAAAAATGCTAACCCTAAAAATAAAACAATCCCATCTTTTATAGGCTTCCAAAAATCTGCAGATCTGTAAGACCATTCAAACGCCATATATACCGTTTGAATTGTATGTCGAATGCACTTTGAATGGGAAATTTGCTCTCTGTATCTTTCGAACGTGCTTCGGACCTGAACCTAGCATGAACCCATTTGACATACCGTTCGAACGCAACTGGAACTGTTCGAACGCAGTTTTGACCATTTGAACTCCCTTCGAATGTGTTTCCAATTTAGCGCGAATATGTCCTTTTTAAGCTAGAATTCTTTTTCTTAGCATTGCATAGGATCTTGAATCATCTCAATCAAAGCTCGGATGAGAGGGTTATGCCCTGATTACGAAGCGATGTCAAAACTGTCCAAAATCACCCAATTAGCTTCGTTTTGCACTTAGCGCCTCCATTTGCATCCTAAATCAAAATATAAAAATAATGAGTATATTTAGGCACCAAATAAGTATAAAAGAATAAACATTAAGGGAGAAAAATATGACATTTTGCATTCTCATTAGTAGGGGTCATCTCACGTTCTCCAAATCAGAAGAGGTTCAAATTGGGGCACAAAAACAGAAGGACTGCCTCAATCAACCTAGGCACCAACCACAGTGGGATCAGGGATGCAACATGACTAAAGCTCCGACGAAAGATAACCTGCTCCTCAAGAGTGTACCAGTCATACCAAACTCTCAAACAAGCCATGACACATGCATCGGCCATCTTGGAAAAAGAAAAGAAAGAAAAAAACATGTCAAGATCTATTAGTCAGCAACATGAACAATGGCGAAGGAAAAGAAAAGAATGCAAAAAAAAAAAAAAAAAAAGAGGACGGGGGCAAGAAATGCTTCAAGTTTTCCAAGCAATTTCTCAACTTCAAATTTTCTGATTTTATAAACTTTTTATCCGCAAAAAAGTTGTTTTCAAAATCACTACTGGTTTTATAAACCTTTTGCCCACCAAAAACAAAAGTTGGTTTCAAAATCACTCTCAACTTTCTAACTTTTTCACAAAAAGTTCAAAACAATCTCAAACTCGGTTTCCTAACTTTTTCATAAAAAAGTTTATCTCAAAAACTCAAATCATTGATTTTCTAGCTTTTTCCTTTAAAAAGCTTATTTTGAAAGCAATCTTAGTTTTCTAAACCTTTATCCTAAAAAAATTGGTTTCAATTTCAATCTCGATTTTCTAAACATTTTCTCCTTAAAAAGTTATTTTCAAAATCATTCTCGATTTTCTAAAAATTGTTTTCAAAATCAACCGCTTTTTCTAAACTTCCATCCTTAGAAAGTTGGTTTCAAATCAATCTTGGTTTTCTGACTTTTCCCTCAAAAAGTTCAAATCAAGTTTAACCTCGGTTTTCTAACTTTTCCCTCAAAAAGTCCACCAATCCGGGCCCAAGGCCCGGGTTTTCAAAAAGCTTTCCCCTCCAAAAAAGCATGGTTTCTTGAAGCTTTCCCTCAAAAGTCCAGGTTCTATGGCTTCTTAGTGCTTTCCGTCAAAAGTCCCAACTCGATAGTTTCTAAGGTTTTCCCTTTAAAAGCCTGTCCCTCACCTAGCTCTAAAGAACCCTTTTTAAAGTTTCCCTAAACCTTTTTCCCACAAGAATTCTAAGTGCCAAATTTTTTAAAAAATTTGGCAGAGTCCCATTTGTAAAAGACTTCTACAATGCCACACAACTGCAAACTCACAATGTCACCAAACACAAAATACCTAGCCACCTGCCCAACACGAGGAATAGACGAGCAAATACTAATTTTTCCTAAGGCTATTTTCTCACCTTTTTTTTTCAAACATCTTCAAAAAAGTTCACAAGTTCTCCAAAAACATACACAAAACTTTTCAAAAATATTCTTAGAATTTTCTAGCAACAATCCAACACCCTCGGGATTTATTTCTCAATTTTCCCAATTTTCCACATTTTCAACCTTTTGCTATTTTTTGAAAAATCAAAACATACAATTGTTTTTAGAAAATTACAAAACTTCAGATAGTTGCTCAAAACATTTTTCTAAGGCATCCTACCCAAAAATATTGTAGGAAAATGTATTACCCCGTGCCTAAATCGCTAGTTTTTCTAAGCCTACAGAAAACCTCTTTCGCAAAACATGACAATCTACACAAACTCACTCAAATGATCATCAAAAGACAAAAACAACTCCATAGACGTGTTTAAAACATTTAAGAACCTCAATTTCAAGTATACACATGCTTCAAACGAAAATCTATGTATTGAAATCAACCAAAAACAAGAAACTCACTTTTTAGAATTTTTTGGCAATTTCTTCTTCTCCAACGACTTTTCAGCGATGATGTCACTTCCCAGCGACTCCCCAATGTTCCACAAACACTCCTCAACAATACCCAAGCAAAATCTCCCGAAGAGTTTTGGAGAGAAATCTCAAATATGGCACAAACTGAACCAAAACCCTCAAACCCGTAGCTGTAGCTTTTAAAATCCCCACTGGCCGTGCGCCATATATAGTAGCACACAAAAAAACCTAAGTCAAGTGCCACTAAGAGTGGCACACAGCCTAGGCTAGGCCCGGCTTGGCCTTTTGCCCACCAAAACCAGTTTTCAATGACCTTTTGACCCTATTTTTAAGCTTCAACCTCCAATTTCCAAAATTTCAAAAATTTGACCCCCTCGACTGCCTTGCGACCTTCATCGGGTACTTACTTTATCGTTTTCTACCTTTAATAGGTAAAGACAGAAAAAGAGGGGCAGCTATTAGCACCCCATTTTGGCCACTCGACAATCTCTTGCCCAACCGAAAGCATTTACAAACCAACACAAGCATACTCAAGCCCAAATTGGCTTTCCAGGTCCAATCCAATCTATCAATCGCTTCGCGGGTCCACTGGGCCCAATAGAGGCAAAATAACCAAAATACCTCTCGTGTATTAGTCAATCCAATCCAAGCCAGCACGTTTTCCATAAGAGGATAAGTCCATTTAAATTTAAAATCAATTCCAATTGTCCTGTCATTCAAGAAAGTTAATTACTCATTCACGGTAGGACCATTCATCCTAATACGGCATGATCACCGAGAAAGTTTATTCCTCAGGTCGGTAAATCCCCTTTTACACTCATCTCCAGAAAGTACCTAAGTCCCCGAGATGAAAGAGTAGTTCACTTCTAGCGCTTGCTAGCCCGCCAATGTAAATTTTTCACTAATTCGGCATGTTCTTTGAGAAACCACAAACCCCTCAAAAACAGAAGACCGTCCAAGTCCGGTACTACCTTCGAGAAAGTTTATCCCTTAAGGAGGTAAGACCCTTTCAAACCTGTCCACCGAGAAAGTACCAATTCCTTGGATACAAGTCTAAAGCAGATCCAGACCGCTCAATGCCGACGCTTGCTAGCTCGTCCAGTGAAAAATGATCATTTTGCCCCTACTGGGCCCAACACGTTCTTCGAGAAAGTACCAAGTTCTCAGAATGGTAAGATCACCTTCCAAGGCTGTTCTTAGATGGTTCGGCATGTCCAGTGCCATCTAGTCAACTCCGGTCTTTTCTCGGAAGTTCCCCGGTTTAAATAACCATTTTGCCCTTGGGCATCCAAACGCCCTAAGAAACCACACCAGCTGAGGGTATCAAACCAGTAACACTTTGGTCAACCTTGGTCAGCTCCAGTCAACTCTGGTGAACTCAGTCAACTCTAGGCAACC
The DNA here is from genome assembly GCA_033060915.1 of Euryodendron excelsum. NCBI lineage: Eukaryota > Viridiplantae > Streptophyta > Magnoliopsida > Ericales > Pentaphylacaceae > Euryodendron > Euryodendron excelsum. Next base: position 4,131,810 of record CM065394.1, on the reverse strand, counting down.
CAATCAACTCTGGTCAACCCTAGTCAACCCCCAGTTAACTCTAGTCAACCCGATCAACCCTGGTTAATCTTGGTCATCCCTGGAGCCCCCGGAATGAGGTGACTGCCACTTGGTCACTCTCTTCAACCACACCGGCGTTGGGAATCAAACCAGCAACCCTCGGTGCACTTTCTAGAGTATTCCCTTCTATTTTTGGCTAGGCCCCATTGTCCGTCACTTTCCTTTTCAAACCAGAACCTCCTTGCTCCACTTCAAGTGAAGCATAACCAATTTTTAGCCTTTAGCCATTTCTAGAGGCGCACACCAACCTCCCAGGCTATCAAAAGCGGTTACAAATAAACCAGCATCAAACAAGCCCTGTATCCAGCCTTTTTTACAGCCCTCATTAATGTCCCTGTGCCACTCTTAGTGGTACACGGCCAAGATTAAGGCATGCGCCACGAAGAGTGGTACACAATCCTCCTGCTTTTGCACTATAAATACAAACCTCCTCCCTCACTGTTTTGGGTCAAAAAATCTATTCAAAAACTCTACCCCTCTGTTCTAGACAACTTGGAGCCCTCTCTTACTCTCTCAAAGTCCTGCTGGCCGAGCCCTAGCTTGAAACTTCGAAGCCTTAGCCTCTTAGCTCCACTGAAGGTCAGCCCCGCTGCCTGAAAGCTCCCTAAGTCTTCCTGAGTCCAAGGCCCAAGCCTCTGTCAAAGAAAGAAGAAACAAGACAAGGTAATCTCTAGTTTACCTTTTCGTACTCCCCCACTCTCTCTTCTCCCTCTAAACCCACTTGGGTTCTTCTCTTTTTTAAACCCCTATCTTTAAACCCCCTTTCTTGCATGCTTGGAACAAGAGGATATTAAGTCCATTTCGGGAGTGAACAAGAGGAGATTACCAATAGAGACTCTCTTTTTAGCCTTCACTTGTTTCATGGCATAGCCTTAAGGCCTTCTTACAATGTGGTGATACCTAGCCTTGTATGTTTCATCCCATTATTATCGTTGTCATGCATTTGCATTCTTGCCATCTCTTTATCCCCTAAAATTATTTTTAAAATTGCTTTCTCAAAACCACCATTCTAGGTTGATCCTAACCCTCTCATAGTTAGGGTTTTCCTAGAAAAGTGTAACATTTTAAGTGACTCCCGTTAACCTACATTTATTTATTTTCAAAAACACGGTCTTGAATTGATCTTAGTCTTCTCATTATTAGGGTTGTTTCTAGAAAAGTGTGACATTCAAAATGACCTGAAAAGGTCTACATTTTAGGCTTCGTGCCTTTGTTGTTTTTCGAGCCACAAGCCTAAAGCTACTCTAACCTTTCAATGGCTAGAATGGCTTTAGGCAAAGTGTGATATTCATTTTGGATATCTGAAATCCAAGTTAGGGTTTTGGGCCCTAAAACATGTTTTCAAAAGACTCAGTTTTTGAACCATTTACAAAACTCGCATTTGGTAAAACCTAGAAGTTTAATTCTAGGAAAATCTTGTTTTTGTCAACTTAGAAACCTTCCATTTTTAAACCAAAATCATATCTCTTTTCAAACTCCCAAAATCCTTAATTTTCAAATTAATCATACCTTTCCGTTTCAAACCTTTCTTTTTAAAATCAATCAAATCAAAACCTTCCATTTCAAATCCCTCAAATCACTTCTTTTTTCAAATCTTCCAAATTTAAACCCTAAATATATTCCTCCCATTTTGGAAACAATACAAACTTACCTTTTTCAAGCAAATCAAATCTTTTTCAAAAAAGAAACAAAACATTTCCAGATCTTTTCAAACCTTTTCAAATCTTCTAGATCTTTTTCAAATCTTTCTGAAAGGAAACTATCAAATCTTTTTAAAAAAAAGTAAACAAATCTTTTCCAAAAAAAAAAAAAAAACTTTTCAACTTTCTCAAATCGAATATTTTTCAAATCTAATATTTTCAAATCAAATCTTAATCTTTTCAAATTAAATCCAATCTTCATGAATAGAAAACATTTCAAAAATCAAATCTTCCTAAAAAGGAAACATTTTCGATATCTAATCTTCCTAAAAAAGAGATCTTTCAAAGTTAAACTTTTTTGAAAAGGAAACACTTTCAAACTCAAACTTTCTTGAAAAGGAAACTTTCTAAAAATAGAAACCCATTCCAAAATTGTAACTCTTTCGGACTCTTGTCCGAACTACAGCTGACCTGATCCTCTTTAAGGAGGTATGTAGGATACCCCTCATAGGGTGCGGTCACAACCCTTTTCAAATTTTCAATTCGACAACCTTTTTTAAATTCCCAATTCCACAACCATTTTTCAAACTCAATTCCATCTTTCAAACTCTTCTTCAAATTTGGTTTTCAAATGTTTTCTAAGTGGATAGTATTAAACATCGGTAATTGGTGAGTCATAGTTTGGTGAGTAAAAGGTAAATAGACATATAGATACCACAAGGGCGGGGTAGGGTGATAGTCTTAGGACGTCTTCCCTACACGTAACCAACCCTCAGACTTGAGAATTTCAGTTTCAAAGACCACAACCAAAATCAATTTTCAAAAGGGCTTTCTAACATTTTTAGGATTGTCAAACAACCCTGCATTCTAAAACCCTCTCACAAGGATGTTTTTCATATATACTTTCCAAAATCTAAGTTTAACCCTCGGGTTTTGCTTGGTATAAATGACCTAGCACATCTTTAACTATATTAGGTCGTGACTTCAAAGGCCTTTTCAAAAAAGCCCTAATTCAATTTCATTCAAACCCAGTCGCATTTGTCTTTTTAGGAGGATGAGTTCTAATGAGAGAGCACCGTACTTTTTCTAGAGCCAAGAGGGCTTGGTTCTGTCCAAAAATGGGGCGCGACAACTTGGCCACTCCACTGGGGGTATTAGAGGATTAGGCCTTTGCCATGTCCAATCACCCTTTACTCACCTTAAGTTCATCGGCTAACTTGTTTAGTTAAATCCACTTTCTAAACTTTTTAAAATTTTAAATTTTTCAAAATGATCTTTGTCTTGCAAAAAGTCAAACATTACATTCATTACATGCTCTTGCATTGTTCATACATTATACTTTATTTTGCATTTAAGTTCCTCAAAAAGTACTAACTCTGTACATTTGTTTTGTAAGTGGACCCTTGTTCACATTTTAATTTATGCTCATAAACTCTCATGTATGCTATGTATGACAGGATGTATGGGTGTTTTTGGGCTTTTTCCTCCAATTTTCAAAATCACACACACACTTGCATGTGCATTTTCATGGAATATTAACTCAGGTTACTACCTTCTAGTTAGAAGGGAAAATAGTACATTGACTATTGGTGGTAGGCAGATGTGTCAACTAACCAATAGTCTTTAGATAGTTCCCCCGCTCGGATCACCAACATATAATGGCACCACCCCGGGGAGTAGGCCTAGGTTTGAAGATTTGGGAGACGAGCTTTTTAAGAAGCATTGGTAGCCATTAACCTCATGTTCATATAGCACGCATGCAAAGCCGAACCTCTGCCCAATTTAAGGCACGTGTCTTTTCAAAACCAAGGAGAAAACAGCGACCGCTTTTCAATTTCCTTACTCCTATTGTTATTATGCCTACATACGTGAATGCTTTGTTATCAATATCTTGCTATTCATGCTATTAAATTGTTCATGCATATGTAATCATCCCAAGGCAAGAGTTCCAAAGTAACTCAAGCCACTTGCACTCCATGCATATGATCAACCTCCAAGAGAATGGCCCACGAGCCAATCTCAAATCATAAGCCTGCCCAATTCCTAAGGATTCCGAACCCTAAGGATCATGGCATGCATCCAGGAATCATTTCATAAGAGGGGCCCCAATCCTTCTCGCTTAAGGAGATAAGGTTGCCACAAGACAAGAGGCAATCCAGAGACAAGGTCATTCAAGGACCTCCCGATATCAATAAGGTAAAACTGAAGACTTGAAAAGTAGTTTAGATAGATAGGTGGAAAGTCCCATGGAAAATGTTCCCTTCTCCCAATCTATGTAATTTTAACTTTCTATACGAAAGAAAATAAAATTTCTCTTTCTATCTCCTTTGAATGAATGGTTGTACAAGATGTATGAAACAAGCACATGTATGGTATCTGCATGCATGGGCAATCCCCTATCTCCAAAATGAGCCTTAGCATCATACCTAAATCCTGACAAATAGGGACACCTTTAAGGCATGCATCGCATAAATGCTTTTTAAGGATAAGTTCTAACTTTTCTCTTGTTCTTTGCCTTTTTGTTTTCCTCTCTCTTTCCCTTATTCCACAGGAATTGAAAACACATTCAACTCACCATTGCTCCAAAAGGAAGGAAAGGAAAAGACCCGGCACTGTCTACCACCCGAGAACCGATCATCACAAGGTACCAAGCATCGCTCATGGCTAACGAATCAGACACCACCACTGATAACCCTGTGACCCAAGAGGAGGTCAACAAGATAAGATCAAAGGTCGACGAGATGTACAAGCTCCTATAAGCCATGGCAGCAAAGGATTCAACCATGGCTCCTTCCTCATCTACCCTAAAAGAGGCAAATGTTGTCCCGCCTAGAGTTATGCTTCAATTAGATACTACGGGAAAAAATAGAGAAAGCCCCAGGCTAGTCGATGTTGAAGAGGAATAAGGCAATCTGGAGACTATTTTACTCACTCCTTCTGCTGCAAACACCATCCCTGACTATCTTAGCCTGAAGATCCAAGGACTAGAAGAATCCCTACTAAACATATAAGGGTACAATGCCCTTGGTTCAAATTCATTCGACGAACTCTGCTTCGTCCCAAATCACCGACGCCCGTCAAAGTTCAAAATGCCATACTTTCAGAAGTATGATGACATATCACCCACCTGCCCCAAATGTCACTACAAACCCTCTACCAGACCATATTGTCAACGTCATCACAGAATACAATGACAACAGGGTTTTGACTGCCATATGCCAAGAGGTGTACTACGAGGTTAAAGATGAAATGGACTGGGAGGAGCTGGAGCAACATCACGCCTTGTCTTGGTACAACCCTTATAAAGTGCAAGACCTTGAAGACAAGCCCATGGACGAATCTACCGAGGAGGTGGACCATGTGGTACAAGAAGCTGAGTACATAGAAGAAGAGTTGCAGCCATGCCACTTTGACCTATCCAAAATACAGGAGCTGCTCATACCAAGTACTAAAGGTCCACAGTTATACACACTTGAGGAGCGCTGGGGCATGGCCGATTGTGAGAGCAAAAAAACCCAGGGCCCAGGTCAAGTCCATTGAGCTGGAGGAAGGTGAGTTAGCATGTCTCTTTGTAAGGAACAAAGAAGGAGAAGAAGCTGATGAAGAGAGGAAGGCCAACAAAAGAAGGAAAGACCATGAGGCAGCTGTAAGTCCTGGGGGAAGCCCGGGCATGTTTGCGATGATAGGGAAAAAAACTAGGGCTCGTGATGGCACCGCTACCATAAAAGCACCAATAGCTACTGTTGACAGGTCAATCCACTTGGTGTCGCCAACCGGGGTCCCTGGCAAGTGGAATGTGAAGGGAGTAGGCGTGGTTCCAAAACCCACCTAAAAAACTCACTCGGTTAAGAGACCTAAAAAAAGGGATGTCTTCTGCAGTCATCCTTTTATCTATCTTTCTTACTTTTTGCATTTTTATTCCATTCTATCAGAAACAAAGATACTTTTAGCCTCTTTTGCTAAATAAAACACAGATGGACTTTTCAAATTGATACTTGTTTCATATTCTTGCATACGATGTCTACTTTTAGAAACTTTTCCTTATTCTACAATGGATAGAAACATCAAGGGTGGAATAGCATGGACACCCCATTCAAAAATGGACAAAAGCTCCTTTGATCAAACAATGGGGATCTATGTAAAGAGTGCAAAGAGATTGATCACAATGGGCAACACTTGAATGGCATCTGAGCTAAGCGATGGGTAGTCGGGCTATCAAAAGGAAGATGAGCCATTATTCTCTTTTTCCGCAAATAGCAAATGATTCCCTTTTGCATAACCCACTATCGCCGAAGATGTTTCTTGGTTAAAAACCTGAACCAAAGTTGCTTCCTGCATACTGGAGCAAACATAGGCAATGAATGAGACCATGCACTAACAATTACCATCTGGAAGACACCATTGGGATTTTGAAATGAGCTTTATAGACTAAGTAATCTAACTTGAAATGAAGAAAGGTCCTCATTTCCTCTACCATACAGTTAAAATATAACCATTGCAAAGCCCTTTTGAACCGTTTACATTTCTTTCCAAAAAAACCAACCCAATGATCACTGCCCACACTCAGTTAAGGTAAAGACATGAGTACATCTCTCACAGTTAAGAAAGCAGAATAAAGCTAAAAAGCAAGCATGAGATTAGCTATAAAAAAAAATACAAATACAAATAGAAATACAAGTACTACACAAGGATCCTAATAAAGGACAAAAGGTTTAGAAGATAGCAAATCTTTCTTGCCAAAAGTGATCATGGGTTCTCATTAGCCAGTAGAGATAAATAGGATTTTGAGCCTTTATCCATCCCTTTCAAACACCCTATAACCTAGCCCATGTTACGGTTGAAAGAAAAGCCCTTTCAAATCAAAGAAAATTGCTTAGCCTAAATAAGCTCGAGCAAAGTGACAATAGCGCCTAGACAAGGATGGCAGCCACATGGGAAAATTTCACTGAAAAGAGTAACCCCAATCTTGTGCAACCTCTACGTGAAATAATAGTTTTGTGCCTATAAATCCTTTCATTTCAATCCATAAACCCAACCTACATTGCGATCCAAAGGAAAGTCTCATCAGATTGAGGGCCTAATTGCCCATCGTTGTGCTAATGGCCATGAAAGTCGTTATTCAAAGCCATTGTCGGAATAGGGTGAAAAGGGAGAGAGCTCAAACCAGAAAACCCCAACCTTACAGAAAGCGAGATTACAGAACAATGATCAAAAGATGCAAGGTTGTCAAGAATGGGGGGTATATGCTAAGACACCCCGACATGAAAAAGGCCATGACAAAAAAGTGATGTGGTCCCACAAAAGAGGCATCATCATCCCATGGATATGAGACATTAGCACAAGCTCAAGACACTTTCTTGAATCTCAAAAGAAACAGATGCATGCGTACATTTTAACCAAAAGAGAGCATTTTTTAGACCAATCGAGCGCAACAAAAGAAGACAGGAAACTTTGCAAAAGAACATTTCAATTATACATATCATTCAATGAAAAGAAATACATGATATTGTGCTAACCATGCAGGGAAAAGTCTCTTTAAAGGCCAAACAGCCAAGAAAAATACAAGGTCATTTTTTTTTAAATAACAAAACTAAAAAGTTATCGTTTCAAAACTGCAGAACTTAGAAAAGCAATCAAACCCTCGGCGAATGGCAGGAAGCCAGAATAAAGTGACTCCCATCATCATCAGAAGAAGAACTAGATGAGGGAGTAGGATCAGCCTGGTCACAAATAGCCGCTCCAGAGCCTAAAGGCCCTACCACCTCAATAGACTAAAGGACAACTGTATGAGCCTTATGCAACCACTTCTGCCCATGAAAAGCATTGGGACTGTCCTCGCTACACAAAGCCTCAACCAGTTACGCTCTTAAGGACTCAATCTCTGCCTCGCGAGCCTGAAACTGTATCATCTCCTTCCTTAGCAAGGTGTTAGAATGCCTCTGATGACGGCACTCCTGGACAGTCATAACTGCAAGGAAGTCGGTGCACCCCAGCAAGACCTGGAGCCTCAAAAAGCGAATCATGGATCCTAGCATCCCCAAGTACATACCTCCTAAACTAGCTCCTATAAGCTTTGGTTGCCTTCGGTTCTTCAGGGAAAGGACCTTATATGTCATCATGAGAAGTCAAGGCATGCCACACGGTTATCACCTCTTTCACCAACTCGATCGGGATTACAGTATCAAAAAACAGATCAAACTCATAAGTAACTCCTGTGTGTGGAATATCCTGTGATACCTAGATAGCAGAGAACTCTAATTCAAAAGAAAGGAGTGTAAGCACCCCATTTTGGCCTGCTCAGCAGTCTCTAGTTTGTCCAGACTTGTATTCAAGTCAATATGGAAATATTATGAGTTAACTCAATTTTCAAGTCTAATCTCGTCAATCGATTGTTTTACGGGCCCTTTGGGCCCAGATAGAGGCAAAATGACCAAAATGCCCTTGGGGCCATTGATCGGTCCAATTCCAATAGGTATGTCTTTCCGAAGATGGTAAGTCCCCTTTCAATTTCCAATTCCAATTCTAATTCCAATTAAATCTGACACACTCAAGAAAGTTGATTCCTCGAGGCGGTAAATCCATCCTGTCCAGCACGTTTTTGAAGAAACTCTTCGGAACGGTAAGTCCCTTCAAACCCGTCAACCGGGACGAGACCCCAAGTCCTTGAGATGGTAGAATGGTTCACCTTTGGCGCCTACTAGCCCACCAATGCAGAAATGTCTGTTTCGGCATGCCTTCTAAGAAAGTTGATTCCTTAGGCGCTAAGTCCACCTAGCAACTTCTAGAGATTAGGCAGTCTCTGGAATGATCGCGACCCGTTAGTGTAACGGAAATACTTGTAAACATCGCAACCGTCAGAATGACGGAAACACTCGTAAACAAGTCGATATAGGGAATTGCCAGCAAACCCCTATATCACGGGACCGCCGTTAAAGTGATGGAAACACTTAAAACCCAGGTCAACACCGATGCTTGCTAGCCCACTTTGGTGAAAAATGACCATATTGCCCCTAGGGCCATTTCTGGCACATTTTTCGAGACAATACCTAAGTCCTCTGAGCAGTAAGTCTGCCTTTCTAAGATTTTCTTAAAGACAATCCGGCATGATTAGGTGCCTTCTAGTCAGTTTTGGGCAAATTTCGAGACATTCCGGTCCAGATGACCATTTTGTCCCTAGGCATCCAAGTACCCCGGGAACCACACTGGCTCTGGATATCAAATCGGTAACCTCTCGAGAATGCTTCTTATAGTGTTCCTAACCTTTCATTACCTTTTCGAATCATTCCGAGTCAGTTCCGGGGAACCTGGTGCAAAATAACCATTTTGCCCCTAGTGGGCCGGTCGCCTCTTCTAACCACACCGGCTCTGAGTAGCAAACCGGTGACCTCCTGGGACATTCCAAGTAATGTTTGCAAACCTCGAGTCTTCTTTCGGGACATTCCGAGTCCATTCCGGTAGTTTTCCAGTCCAGTTGACCGTTTTTCTCCTAATAGCCCGGTCAACCCTTTCAACACATCTTGTCATCATTTTTTAAGTCTACTACCTCCGGGGCACTGTTCTAAGTGTTCCTATCCCTTTCTGGACTTTCAAGCTATTCCTAGCCCCTCAAATCATTCCCAGACCTTCCAGAGTCACTCTTAGTGAAGCCAAGCCAAAAAGTGCATGGTAATCACTAGTACAGGCGCCCAAATTTTCTAAACATATATTGCTTTCCAACCTTAAAACTTTCCTAAGTGGATGGCGCCACTAGTAGTGGTGTTAAGCCAAATTTTGGCCTAGCGCCACTAGAAGGATTTTTGGCCTGGCGCCACTGCAACAGGCGCCAGGTTATTCCTCTCTCTATAAATACAGAGCCTCTTCCAGTGTGAAAAGAGTCTGCAAATTCAGTCTAAAAACTCCCCTCTTCGATGTACAGAGCTCATAGCCTCCCTTTCTTTAGGTTTTCCAAAACCCTAGCCTTCATACACAAATCCTAACACACATATCCTCATATACACTCAAACACTAGCCTCTAAAGCCTCCATTGAAGACTTAAAGTGCTGCAACCTGAAGCTCTTGAAGACTGAAGCGAAGACCGAAGCTAGATAAGAAAAACAAAGCAAGTAAAACAACGCAAATAAAAGAAGACACAAGGTAGGTTTCCCTTTTACGTTTACGCAATCCCCCCCTCTCTCTTCTCTCTCTAAACCCACTTGGGTTTTCTTCTATTTTAATCCCTCATCTTCTTCCTCCCCCCCCCCCCCCCCCCCCTTTCTTGCATGCTTGAAATAAGAGACTTCCCAGTCCATGTGTACGATTAGGCTATTGAAGGTCACCGTGTCAGGGGCTTTCTCTTAGTCTAATCGGAGACCACGTGAGTTCGGCCCCCTTGATTATGTGGTGAAGCCTTAACCTTGTATGTTCACGACTCCAACTTGCATTTTGCATATCATGATCTTGCATCTCTTCAAAAAACCATTTTCAAACTTGTTTTCAAAACTTGCATCAAAACCGTTTTCAAAACTTGCATTAAATATTTTTCTTCAAAACTTGTTTTCAAAATCACAATCTTAAGATGATTCTAGACTTTCCATAGTTAGGGCTACTTTAGGAAAGTGTTACATTTAAAGTGACCGATATGATCTATATTTTCAAAATCCTTGTTGTTTTAAAGACCACTATCTTAGAGTGTTTCTAACCTTCTTATAGTTAGAATCGCTTTAGGAAAGTGAGATATTTTTATGGACTTTCCAAAAAAACTCTCTTTTCAAATATCTTTTTCTAAAAAATCTCTTTTCCAACATACTTTCTAAAAACTCTCTCCAATCTCCTTTCCAAAATTGTTTTCAAAAACTCCCTTAAAAGATCTATTTTCCAAAACTCTTTTCAAAACTCTTTTCCAAAAAAGCTCTCTTCAAAGATCCACTTTCTAGAAACACTCCCTAAGTTTCCTTCCTAAAAACTCTTTCCAAAAATCCCTTTTCTAAAAGCTCTTTCCAAATATCTCTTTCTCAAAAAACTCTTTCCAAAATTCTTTTCCTAAAACTCTTTTTTTAGATCTCTTTCTAAAAATCTTCCTTTCCAAAATTTCTACTTTCGAAAATCTCTTTTCTTAGAGCCTAAGTTAAGTCCTAGAGCCAACAATTAGGAAACCCCAATTTTCCTTCCCAAAAACATGATTTCCAATTCCCTATTTTGGCCTCAAAACTATAAATTTCCAAAAACCTCTTTTCTACATCAAAACTATAGTCTTCCAAATCTAGGATTTATAAAACTTCACCTTCCAAATTCATACCAAATCCAATCGTCCCTTTAGGAAACCAAATCCAATATCCCATTTAGGAAATTAGATCCTATCCTCCGTTTTTGGAAACAAAATCAAAACATCTCCTTTTAGAAACAGAATCCAATCTTTTGTTTTAGGAGGTAGGAATCCCAATCCTTCCTAATCTAAACCTTTCCTAATTCAAATCCTTCCTAATCTCGTACTTTCCTAAACCTTAAGTTTCCCAAACTTAAACTTTTAAATCTTTCCTTAAACTTTAAGCTTCCAAATCTTTCCTAAATCAACCCTTTCCTAATTCCATATATTTCAAAATTCAAATCTTCAAATTTTTCTTAAACTTAAACTTTTTCTAACTTCAAGTGTTTTCTAAAACTCAAACTTTCAAACATTTTCTACATTATAAACTTTCTTGAACTTCAAATCTTTCTAAATCTAAACTTTCTAAATTCAAAACTTTCTTACTTTCAAAACTTCCCTATTTCAAAACATTCCAAATTCAAAACTTTCTAATTTTAATACTTTCCTAAAACGAAACTTTCCTATTTCAAAACTTTCCTAAACCAAAACTTTCTTAAAATGAAACTTTCCTAATTTGAAATCTTTCCTAAAATGGAACTTTCCTAAAATGACACTTTCCTATTTTGAAACTTCCCTAATTTGAATCTTTCCTAAATCCAATCTTTTCTTAATCTTCCAAGTCCAACATTCGAGTCAAATCTTTTCTAAAACCCTTCCAAGTCAAGTCAAATATTTCTTAAACCTCAAGTCTTTCCTAAGTCTCATCTTTCCTAAGTCTAAATTTCCTAAACCTCAATCTTTCCAAAACAAGTCCAAATCTTCCTTCTAGGTTCTATCTTTCCAAATCAAAGTCCAATATTTTCAATTCCAAATTCCAAATTCCAATCTTCTATTCTAAGTTCAATTCAAATCCTTCCTCGAATCAAAATCTCTTTTTCAAAATCAAACATTCTGTTTTCTATTGGACTCTTGTCCGAACTACAACTGACTTGATTTCTCAAAAAGGAAATGTAAGCAACCCTTATAGGTGCGGTCACAACCCTTTTTAAATCTCCAATTCCATAACTATTTTCAAATTTTCAGTTTCAAAAATTTATTTTCAAATCTCTATTTCCAATCTCCAAAACTTTCTTTCAAAATCAAATCTATCTTTTCAAAACTCTTGTCAAATTAAATCAAGTTCTTTTCAAATCTATTTCCAAATCTATTTTCAAACTCTTTTCTATTGCATTTGCATATCATGCATCATATCAATTTCTTCTCTAAAATTCTTTTCTAAAGTGGATAGTTTTGGACATGTATTATTCGAAGACTCTAATAGATGAATCTAGGGTGAATAGACATGTAGGTATCACAAGGGTGGGGTAGGGTGATGGCTTAGTGCGTCTTCCCTACACGTAACCAACCTCCGAACCTAGGATTATTGTTTTCGAAAGACCAAAATGGAGTAATTTTCAAAAAAGAGGCTTAAATGTTTTCTTAAGGTTGCCAAACAACCTATTTTCTAAAAACCCTCTCTTGAAGAAGTATTTTCAAAATTGTTTTCAAAAGCCCTTAATGTAGTCTTCAGATTGTGCTTAGTTTTTAGGTAACATAACTTACCTTAATCAAGTTAGGTGGTGACTCCGAATGTTTTCCAAAAGCCCTTTATTCAAATCAATTTTCAATTCAAACATAGTCGCACTCATTCTTTTAGGAGGGTGAGTTCTAACGAGAGAGTACAACATTTTTCCCCCTTGTGTGTGTATTCCTCAAGTACGAAAAATTTGAGCGTGACCAGGAGCAACTCTCCGCAAACCCACTGTCGAAACAAAGATCCTATCTGAAGTCTGTACCCTCAACACAAATTCACAAACCACATGATGTCTCTAGTGTGTCTCTCTTGGAGAAAAGTCGTCTAATCCTCGGGAGCAGCAGGAAAACTCTCATTCGCCATGATAGACTGTTGAGCCTTTGCAAAAGCACGGACATGATCCACCATGGGATACCAAACTGGCCAAGGCAAATATTGTGGGAACAAATGGCAAACCATTAACAATTGGAAAAGAGTTGCACAGCCTCAGAAACTGAAATTTGCTCCCCGCTGCAAATGAGTGAAACTGACATAAGTCTCACCTATGACCCTCAGGGCATAAGACCATCCTTACCGAATCTAGGGAAGCAAATTACTCAACCTCCCATCAATTGAACCATCCTCCCTAAGAAAAACTAGGACCTTAAGTAGAAGCAAAGCAAGGGCATTCATCTTGGAGCGAAGCTAGTGGCCTAGAGTATGCTAAATCCCTGGGAAAGCTTTCCCACTGTAAACGAACTTAAATTGGGAAAGTAGGAATTTAGCAGGAATAAAGGAAAACTCAAAAATGAAGTCCGAACTCAGTGCAGGACGTACTATGTCAACTGAGATGAGACCAGAGAAAAAAAATCTCCATAGAAAATTGAAGCTATCAGCTATGAAAGTGCTTTTGCTGAACCTAGTGGACAGTCATACTCATGCGGGGTAAGGGTCATCTCATATTCTCCAAATCGGAAGAGACTCGAACTAAGGCACCAAAATGGAAGGATTGCCTCAATCAAGGCAAGCACCAACGCACTGTGACCAAGGATGCAATATGACCAAAGCTTCGACAGAAGATATCATGTTCCTCAAGAGTGTACCCGTCAAACCAAACTCTCAAATGAGCCATGACATCTACATTAGCCATCCTGGAAAAAGAGAAGAAAGAAAAGAAACATGTCAAGATCTGTCAGTCAGCAATATAAACAATGGCAAAGGAAAAGAAAATAAAAGAAAAGAATGCGGAAAAAAAAAGAGGGATAGGGGCAGGAAATGCTTCAAGTTTCCCAAGCAATTTCTTAACTTCAAATTACCCAGTTTTATAAACTTTTTATCCTCAAAAAAGTTGTTTTTAAAATCGCTACCAATTTTATAAACCTTTTATCCTAAAAAAAAAGTTGGTTTCAAAATCACTATCAGTTTTCTAACTTTTTCCTCAAAAAGTTCAAAACAATCTCAAACTCGATTTCCTAACTTTTCCATAAAAAAGTTTATCTCAAAAACTAAAATCATTGGTTTTCTAGCTTTTTTCTTCAAAAAGTTTATTTCAAAAGCAATCCTGGTTTTCTAAACTTTTATCCTCAAAAAGTTGGTTTTAATTTCAATCTCGATTTTCTAAACTTTTTCTCCTCAAAAAGTTATTTTCAAAATCATTCTCAGTTTTCTAAAAACTGTTTTCAAAATCAATAGCTTTTTCTAAACTTTCATCCTCAAAAAGTTGGTTTCAAACGAATCTTGGTTTTCTAACTTTTCCCTTAAAAAGTTCAGATCAAGTTTAACCTCAGTTTTCTAACTTTTCCGTTAAAAAGTTCAAATGAAGTTTAACCTCAAATTTCTAACTTTTTCTTGAAAAGTCCACGAATCCAGGCCCAAAGCCTGGGTTTTCAAAAAGCTTTTCCCTCCAAAAAAGCACGGTTTCTTAGGGCTTTCCCTTATAAGTCCAGGTTCAGTAGTTTCTGAGACTTTCCTTTAATAGCATATCCCTATCCTTGCTCTAAAGAACCCTTTTTAAAGTTTTCCTAAACCTTTTTTTTCACAAAAATTTTAAGTGCCAAAGTGTCTGCAAAATTTGGTGGAGTCCCATTTGTAAAAGACCTCTACAACGCCACACAACTGCAAACTCACAATGTTGCCAAACACATAATACCTGGCCACTTGCCCGATACGAGGCATAGATGGGCAAATACCAATTTTTCTGAAGGCTATTTTCTCATTTTTTTATTCAAACACCATAAGAAAAGTTCACAAGTTTTCCAAAAAAAATACAAACAACTTTTCAAAAATATTCCTAGAATTTTCTAGCAATAATCCAACACCCTTGGGATTTATTTCTCAATTTTTCCCAAATTTTCACATTTTTCAATCTTTTTCTAATTTTTGAAAAATCAAAAAATACAATTATTTTCAAAAAATTACAAAACTTCTCATGGTTGCTCAAAAACTTTTTCTAATGCATCCTACAAAAATATTGCAGGAAAACGCATTACCTAGTGCTTAAATCGCTAGTTTTTCTAAGCCTGCAGGAAACCCCTTTCGCAAAATATGGCAATCTACACAAACTCACTCAAATGATCACCAAAAAGAAAAAACGACTCCATAGATGTTTTTAAAATATTCAAGAACCTTAATTTCAACTATACACACGCTTCAAACGAAAATCTACGCATTGAAATCAACCAAAAACAAGAAAACTCACTTTTTGAAATTTTTTGACGATTTCTTCTTCTCTGGTGACTTTCTGGCAATGACGACACTTCCTAGCGACACTCCAGCATTCCACAAACACTCCTTAACAATGCCCTAGCAAAATCTCCCTAAAGGTTTGGAAAGAAATCTCAAAAATGGAACAAAACCGAACCAAAACCCTCAAACCCGTAGCTGCTGATTTAAAAATCCCTGCAAGTTGTGCCCCACTACTAGTAGTGCGCAATGAAACCTAAGCCAAGCGCCACTAAGAGTGGCATACAGCCCAGGCTGGGCCCGCCTCTGCCTTTTGCCTGCCAAAACCAGTTTTAAATGGCCTCTTGACCCCATTTTTAAGCTTCAACCTCTAATTTCCAAAATTTCAAACATTCAGTCCCTCCGACTGCCTCGCAACCTTCATCGGGTATTTACTTTATCATTTTCTGCCTTCAACAAGTAAAGACAAAAAAAGAGGGGCAGCTATTACCACCCCATTTTGGCCCCTCGGTGATCTTCGGCCCGATCTGAAGCATTTACAAACCAATACAAGCATACTCAAGCCCAAACCGGCTTTTCAGGTCCAATCCAATCTATCAACCGCTTTGTGGGCTCACTAGGCCCAATAGAGGCAAAATAACTAGAATGCACCCCGTGCATTAGTCAATCCAATCCAGACAGGAACATTTTCTATAAGACGATAAGTCCATTCAAATTCAAAGTCAATTCCAATTGTCCCATCATTCGTGAAAGTTGATCCCTCATTGACGGTAGAACAGTTCAACCCATTACGGCAAGATTATCGAGAAAGTTTATTCTCCAGATTGGTAAATCCCCTTTTAAACTCATCTCTAGAAAGTACCTAAGTCCCCAAGATGAAAGAGTGGTTCACTTTTGGTGCCTACTAGCCTGTCAATGTAAAATATCCACTAATCCAGCATGTTTTTTCAGAAAGCACGAACCCCTCAAAAATGAAAGACCGTCCAAGTCTGGCACGACTTTTGAGAAAGTTTATCACTCAAGGTGGTAAGGCCCTTTTAAAACTGTCCACCGAGAAAGTACTAATTCCTCAGACAGAAGTCCAGACCGGTTAACACCGATGCCTGCTAGCCTGTCCCAGTGAAAAATGACCATTTTGCCCCCAATGGGCCGGGCACATTCTTCGAGAAAGTACTAAATCCTCAGAACGGTAAGACCATCTTCCAAGGCCGTCCCTAGACGGTTCGGCATGTCCAATGCCATCTAGTCAACCCCAGTCATTTCTCGAAGGTACCCTGATCAAAATAACCATTTTGCCCCCAAGTATCCAAACGCTCTAGGAAACCACACCGACTTTGGGAATCAAATAGGCAACACCCCAATCAACTCTAGTCAACCTTGTCAACTCCAGTCAACTCTGGTCAACTCAGTCAACCTTGGTTAACCCAAGTCGACCTTGGTCAATCCCAATAAACTCTAGTCAACCCGGTCAACCCTGATCAATCTTGGTCAACCCTGGAGCTCTTGGGATGAGGTGACCCCCATCCAATCATTCTCTTCAACCACAGTGGCTCTAGGAATCAAACCAGCAACCTCCAGGGTACTTTCCAGAGTATTCCTTCAATTTCTGGCTAGGCCCCACCGTCCGACACTTTCCTTTTCAAACTAGAACCTGCTTGCTCCACTTCGAGTGAAGCATGACCAATTTTTAGTCTTGAGCCACTTCTAGAGGCGCACACCAACCCCCTATGTTGTCAAAAGTGGTTACAAATCGACCAGGAACAAGCCCCATATCCAACCTTTTTTTATAGCCCTCCTTAATGTCCATACACCACTCTTACTGGTGCACGGCCAAGATTAAGGCATGCTCCACTAAGATCGGTGTACAATCTTATTGCTTTTGTACTATAAATACAGACCTCCTCCCTCACTATTTTAGGTCAAAAAATCTATCTAGAAACTCTTCCCCTCTATTCTAAACAGCACTCGGAGCCCTCTCTCTCTCTTTTGAAGTCTTGTCGGCTGAGCCCTAGCCTACAGCTTCGAAGCCTTAGCCTCCGAGCTCCATTGAAGGTCCGCCACGCTGCTCGGAAGCTCCTGAAGTCTTCCCAAGTCCAAGGCCCAAACCTTCGTCGAAGAAAGAAGAAACGAGACAAGGTAACCTCTAGTTTACCTTTCTGTACTCCCCCACTCTCTCTTCTCCCTCTGAACCCACTTCGGTTCTTCTTTTTTTCAAACCCCTATCTCTAAACCCCCCTTTCTTGCATACTTGGAACAAGAGGATGTTAAGTCCATGTCAAGAGTGAACAAGAGGAGATTACCAATCGGGACTCTTTTCTTGGCCTTCACTTGTTTCACGGCATGGTCTTAGGGCCCTCTTACAATATGGTGATACTTAGCCTTATATGTTTCATGTCGTTATTATCGTTGTCATGTATTTGCATTCTTACCATCTCTTTATCCCCTAAAATCATTTTCAAAGTTGTTTTCTCAAAACCACCATTCTAGGTTAATCCTAACCTTCTCATGGTTAGGGTTTTCCTAGAAAAATGTAACACTTTAAGTGGCTTCCGTTAGCCTACATTTAGTTATTTTAAAAAACACGGTCTCGAAATGATCCTAGTCTTTTCATAATTAGGGTTATTTCGAGAAAAGTGTGACATTCAAAATGACCCGAAAAGGTCTACATTTTAGGCTTCGTGCCTTTGTTGTTTTTTAAGCCACAAGCCTAAAGTGATTCTAACCTTTCACTGGCTAGAATGGCTTTTGGCAAAGTGTAATATTCATTTTGGATGTCTAAAATCCAAGTTAGGCTTTTGGGCCCTAAAACATGTTTTCAAAAGACTTGGTTTTTGAACCATTTACAAAACTCACACTTGTTAAACCTTAGAAGTTCAATCCTAGGAAAAACTTGTTTTTGCCAACTTAGAAACCTTCCACTTTTAAACCAAAATCATACCTTTTTCAAAACTCCTAATATTTTTAATTTCCAAATCAATCAAACCTTTCCTTTTCAAACCTTCCTTTTTAAAATTTGTCAAATCAAAACCTTCAATTTCAAATTCCTCATATCACTCATTTTTTCAAACCTTCCAAATTTAAACCCTAAATCTATTCCTCCCATTTTGGAAACAATCCAAACTTACCTTTGTCAAGCAAATCAAATCTTTTTCAAAAAGGAAACAAAATATTTCCAAATCTTTTCAAACCCTTTCAACTCTTCTAAATCATTTTCAAATCTTTTCAAAAGGAAACAAATCAAATCTTTTTCAAAAAAGAAAATAAATCTTTTTCAAAAAGGAAATAAAATCTTTTTAAAATTTTTAAATCTAATCTTTTTTAAATCAAATCCAATCTTCCTGAAACGAAAATATTTCAAAAATAAAATCTTCCTGAAAAGGAAACATTGCCAAATCCAATCTTCCTGAAAAGGAAACATTTTCAAAATCTAATCTTCTTGAAAAGGAGATCTTTCAAAGTCAAACTTTCCTGAAAATAAAACTTTCTAAAAATGGAAACTTTCTAGAAATAGAAACCCATTCCAAAATTTCAACTCTTTCGAACTCTTGTCCGAACTACGGCTTACCTAATCCTCTTTAAGGAGGTACGTAGGCAACCCTTCATGGGGTGCGATCACAACCCTTTTCAAATTTTCAATTCCACAACCTTTTTTAAATTCCCAATTCCATCTTTCAAACTCTTCTTCAAATTTTGTTTTCAAAAGTTTTCTAAGTGGATAGCATTAAACATAAGTAACTGGTGAGTCATAATTAGGTGAATAAAAGGTAAATAGAGATATAGGTACCGCAAGGGTGGGATAGGGTGATAGTCTTAGGACATCTTTCCTGCATGTAATCAACCCTCGAACTTAAAAATTTCTATTTCAAAGAATAAAACCAGAGTCGATTTTCAAAAGGGCTTTCCAACATTTTTAGGGTTGTCAAACAACCCTACCTTCTAAAAACTCTCTCATGAGGACAATTTTCAAAAATACTTTCTAAAACCTAAGTTTAACCCTCGGGTTATGCTTGGTGTAGATGACCTAACACATCTTTAAATATGTTAAGTGACAATTCCAAAGACCTTTCAAAAAAGCCCTAATCAATTCCATTCAAATCCTATTGCATTTGTCCTTCTAGAAGGATGAGTTTTAATGAGAGAATACCGTACTTTTTCCCGAGCCAAGAGGGCTTAGTTTGATCCAAAAACGGGGTGCGACTAAAATATTTTGAGTCAGATCTTATAAGGAAATTTTTTTGGAATTAAGAATATAGCAAATTTCTTAATACCATACTTCATTGCAAGGATTTCTTTTTCATTTATATGTAATTGACATTAGATCCTTCGAAAGATCTAGAGCCACATATGCTTTTTATGGTTTCACCATATGGTGATTTTACCTTTGCTTTAAGTATAACAGACCATTTGGTGTCACTAGCATCTATTTCAAGGATCAGATCTTCTCCTTCTTTTAGGAGGTAAAGGACCAGAAGATCTTTCTTGAGTTTTCCTTGCAGGGAAATTCTCATTTTTGCTAAATTTTTTTATATACATCTCAACATATGTGAGACATCCTAAAAATCATTGTAATTGTTTTTTTATACCTGAATTCATTTGGGAATCCATGGTTTTTTTTAAGAATATGCTTCTGAAGAGAAATTTCTCCTTACCTAATATCAAGGCCTAGAAATTCAATCTCTCTTTTAGCTAGTTCAACTTTCTTTTGAGATATTGCTATTCCATTCTCAATAAGATATTCTAACACTTTTTTAAGGTGTTGTTTGTGTTCCTGTAAGTTAGTTGAAAAGATAAGTATATCATCAACATAAACACAACAGAAATTATTAAATTGTTTGAGACAATTATCCATATATCTTTGAAATATTTGTGGTGCTTATTTAAGCCCAAAGGGCATAACAATCCTCTTATGTTGTCCTTGGGGACAACTAAATGTTTTCAAAGGTATGGTTTTCTTCGTTAGTCTGATTTGCCAAAATCTTGATTTATAGTCAAGTTTGGTAAACTATTCTTTATGCTTGATTTTTGTAATCAGTTGGTCTTTGTTAGGTAAATAATATCCATCCATTTCTGTTTGGTCATTTAACTTTTTATAATTAACAACCATTCTCTTTTTGCCCATTTTGATTTTAGAATGTTTTTTAACCATGAAGGTTGGAGAAAAATGAGGAGAATTTGATGGTTTGATCACTTTTTGTTCTAAGAGTTCATTGATTTGATTTTTGAACTCCTCTATGTCTATTTCTATATAAACCATTGGTTTTGCTCTGGTAGTTTGGGTTCCTGGTGGCTTCAATTTTAAGGAAACTACTAGTTTCTTTCTTTCCCAAAATTCTAGAGGATTTTTCGAGAAAGTTTTATGGAGAAGTGATTCTACTTCATCCAAGTCTTGTTGTTCTTGTGAAAGATAGAATTCATTTATTTTTTGAAATAATTCTTCTAAAGAAGAGTCTTCTTTCATTAGAATTATTTTCTGAGCATTTGGTGGGATAGGGACTACACCACTTTTGCTGTGTTTCTCCAAATTTTTTAGGAAATTTGAATGAGAGATACTTCTGGCATTTCAGATTTTACTAGTATGGATGACTTTGCTATCCTTTGTGAATGCAACATAATATGCTCCTTGAATGAAAGGCTGACATGTATTTGTGAAGTTGTTACCAACTAAGACATCAGAAGGTTGTGTTTCACAATGGTAGATTATGGAAATGACAAAATCTATTCCTCATATGAGAATTTTGAGGTTCTCTATTATTTTATCAAGGATCATTTCATGTCCTAGCACTGTAATAGCCCAAAGCTTTCTATTTGTTATTTTCTATAAGGTATCTAGAAAAACATGGCGTTTAGCAACACAAATATTTGCTCCTGTATCAATATAATCATAACTTCTATTTCAATATAAGTACTATTTGGATTTGTATGGACATCACAACTGTTAGTGGATTAATATTTTGTGGAGATCTTGGTTCTCTTATTTCGTAACATATCATCGAATGTGAATTTATTTTCCACAGATAGACCTTTTGATGGCATGTTTTGCAGCTGATTTTATTGATATTTCCTTCCATTATTCTAATGAAAGAATCTTTAATTCGTCTTTCGGGGATTTTATCAAACCAGCTTTATGGTTGATTTGATTTGAGAGGCTGGTGATAGCCCACATGTTATCTTCAAAACCGAAGTTTTTAGTGTATGGTTGAGCATTTAATGCTCTCATTCCTTAATGAGAATGTAACGACTCAGATTTTTCCAGACCGTTAAAAAGATAAAAATAACTAACTAAAATAAACTCCAAAGTAAAACAACTTCAATTGCCACATCTCGTCACCAATATTACAATTTTCAAATAGTCTCTAAGAATTTGACTACAAAAGATAGGCAACTTCAGCAATACAATGGCTTCTGAAAATTTAATAATTAGCCGAATCAATCCGCAACTCTAAAAGATAAGCTCTAAAATCTTGCTCTTTCCTTGCTCTGCCTTAACCTGAAAAATAAAATTTAACCAGGAAGTATACAATACAACAAGAGTACAAATGCTCAATTTAGGACAGTAAAAATGGAGTTCGACAATCAATCACATCAGTTCAAAAGGAAATCAAATGATCGGACTAACAAGATATTAATCAATCGGGACATAATATGTATAACAATTATTCCAATAATTCAATCATTAATCCAAGGTTCCATCACAACCCAATACCCGGCCCTTCTCAGTATCATGTCAAACGCCACCCGTGCCACGATATTATAACCAATTCCAATAACCAGTATCCCACAGATCAATATCCCATGATCAATACCCCGTAGGGTCATCATTCCATAATTATTTCTAATAATGACCAGCGGGTGCGTTTGAACAAGTGTTGATTAGTTCCCTGGCACATCAGCCATAATAAAATTCAACAGTTCCAAAATAGCATTATCAAGGAGTTCAACAACAAACATAATACACAAAGATATGTTAGAATATACTTAATAGAGCCAAACATCGTATAATGAGGGGATATAACGAGCATTCCAGAATTAGCATCATCAAGGAGTTCAACAACAAGCACAATACACAAGGATATGTCATAACACACTTAATAGAGTCAAAGATCATATAACCATGGAATTTAACGAGCACTCCAAAAAATAACATCATCAAGGAGTTCAACAACGAACACAATACACAAGGATATGTCGGAACACACTTAATAGAATCAAAAGTCATATAACGATAGAATTTAACAAGTATTCCAAAAATAGCATCATCAAGGAGTTCAACAACGAATACAATACACAAGGATATGTCAGAACACACTTAATAGAGTCAAAAGTCATATAACGATGAAATTTAACAACATAAATATGCAAGAGGAATGCAATTGAAGAAACAATAGGAATCTATTTTAGCAAAGAGATTTGAAGAGGAGCATATTGTATACAACCGGTTACCTCAATCGCATTCCACTTATCTCGCAAACATCACCACACAATCCGAAACATCTCTGTGAAGTTAATATAAAGAACCATTCTTAGCTTGGTACTTAATCACGTTTAGAAATGATGAAAATGCCTTTAACAAGTGCTTATGAGGTTGGAAACATAGACCTCAAAACAACTCCCTTCCAACTCAAATAGGTTCTAGGCTTTTGCCAAAATTCACCAAATCGGCTAAGCTGCCGAATCTGACACAGGTTTACTAAAAGGGACAGAACTTATTATTCTCTTGTCAACCAAGTTCCAAACTTATGGAAATACCAATAGACATTCCAAGGAACATCCATACCAAATTTCACAATTAAAGGACCAGCCTAGGTATTTATTTCGCATTTTAGAAAACAAAACAGTGTTGCTAAAAGGAAGATCCTGCAGCAGATGGTCCGAATTCCATAGGTTCTAAAAATAGGAAGATGATACTCAATCAAACTGAATTTTGGTATGAAGCCTCAACCTTACATCCAGTAGACGCGGTAAAAATTTCATGATCTTTTGAAGACTCTAACTTGGTCGAAACTGTTGTCAAAGGGAGGGGTCTCAGGACAGAGTTTCAGAATTCTGCAGTG
This sequence comes from Euryodendron excelsum, assembly GCA_033060915.1. Lineage (NCBI taxonomy): Eukaryota > Viridiplantae > Streptophyta > Magnoliopsida > Ericales > Pentaphylacaceae > Euryodendron > Euryodendron excelsum. The sequence continues at coordinate 4,108,542 of CM065394.1, read as the reverse complement.
GCAACATAAATATGAAAAACCACTATAATTCGAATACTAAACATTTGTGGCTGAAACCAAGGCCCATATTTCACTAAGATCTCAAAGTTTAAGTGTCCAAAAATTCATCTCTGAATAAAAGTTTTAGATATTCCAAACAGCCTTCGAAAAATGACTCATTCTGCAGATTTTTGCAACAGAACTCTTCCAACTTTGGACAGAGTTTCCTCTATCAATTTTTAACCAAACTAAGCAAACTTTGAGCCTAAAGTGAATTTTTTTTCGTGTTGTTTTTGACCATGGTCTTAGATGCATGTTTAGAGACATTTAAGCTCTAAAACAATCGTTTTGAAAGTGACTGCCCTGACTGGTTTGCACCAGTCCGAACCGAAAACTAACTTCTCATTTTCTCGGCCAAAGTTCTGGGAATTTCTTATTGTTCCAGCAGTATTTTTAGATATGAAACACACTACAAATCAGGAGGGAAAAGGCCATACCTTAAGTTTCTTGGATTAGGACAAGGCTCGGGTTTCTCTCTTACCCGAGAGTCTCCTTCCTTTCTCTCGAGCTTCCCCTCTTCCAAACTCCTCTTGTTCCCTCTCTCTTTCCTTTCTCAATTTCTTGCTCTCTCTACAATAGCTGCTACAAGATTTGCATGGGAGCCCATGCCTAGCATGCCCATGTCCAAGGACTTGAACCATGGGTGCAATCTCTTCCCCTCGCTCTCCATCTCTCTCGGTTCACCCCTCTCTCCCTATCTCTCTTTCTATCTCCCCTTTCTATAATTATCTCCAAGTCTTATGGTCAAACTTGGGGAAAATGGCAGCCATACATATTGAAGGGATACAAATGCGTTGGTTTTAGATCATGCACATGCAAGCTCCTTTCCCACCTCTCTCTCTCTCTCTCTTTCTGTCTCCCCCTCCTCTCTCATTCCATACATAACGTATATAACTCATCAAAAGCCTTCATTGGCTAAGCATGGAACATGCTTGCCGGCAACACAAGGGCAAAAGTGATGGAGTCATATTCTAGTGCATTATGTTGCAACATGTGCTAGATTAAACCTATGTATTATACTATGATTTGTGTGTGCTAATATTATACTAAAGCACTTAACCTTATTATATATAAGTTTGACCAAGAATGGTCCATGCTTGGCCGACAAGGAGGGGAAGAAGGGGGGACAAGATGCTAGGTTTATATAATTTAGTGTATTGAACATGTGGTAGTCATATTGATGTGCATGTGTATGTATGGCTTACTCTTGCACTAGCAATAAAATAAGGTCTTAGCATGTGTTATAGATACATCTATTAAAGTATTTCATGCACTACATGTATAGGTGGCAGCTGGCCATGCAAAGGTGGTAAGGTGCAATAATTTGACGTAAAAGAAAGTGGGCATTGGGCTGAAATGGCTGAGTTCGGAATTGCAAACCTTATCAAACATTTATTTTGAGGCCATGGTTAGAAATTTCTCGAAAGATTGATCAAATTAGACTCAAATTTCATACGATTCCGATGAGAAACGAGAAAGAAAACTTGATCCAAATTTTTGGTAAAATTGCGTACGAATTTACCAGGTGCAGCGGCTTTCGTGTGCTTTTCAGGAGACCAAAACTCTATGAAATTGAGTTCCGAGAACGCGAGAGGATCGGGCTCGAAGAGTAGATAATTTTAGACACTTGATTTGTCAAAATTCATTGAGAAACGAGAAAGAAAACCTAGTTTAAAGTTAGGAAGAAAATCAGTGCGAATTTGTCAAGTATAACGTGTTTTGAAGGAGCCGACTTTTCAAGAAGCCGAGTTCTAAACCGTTAACTAGATCGAGCCTCAAAAGGAGCTTCATTTAGACATATAATTCCTATGGTTCGGTCCCTCCAGTCCTACTAGAGATGTAGTGCAATCAAAGGAAGTTGTGGGTGTTACAGCCTTCCCGTCTTTCAAGAACTTCTCCCTCGAAATTCCACTTCTTTCCTTGGCTTTATATTAATTTTAAGTTTTGGGACTCTATCGAATAACTAATCCTCTAAATTTTATTTCCTTCAAATTTCAAAATCCAAAAGTATATTTTAAAATTCGCGGGTTTTACAGAGAATATTAAACTCTTTCTTGATTTGTGCGATTATTACTCTTTTTTGAAGAGCAAGTTCTACTGCTTCATTCATTTTCAGATTCTTCTGGACTTTCAAAACTTGAATCTATTTTGCCTGTATATTCATATACAGAATCATCTGTTTCTATATCTTTTTGCCATACTGGTTCGAAATTAATGTGTTTAGCATCTTTATGAAGTTCAATAAGTTTCTTATTTTATTAGTTTTTCTTATCTGGACATTCATTCGCATAATGCCCTTTTTCTTAGCATAGCCAACATGTGTATATTTTTTATCTTTTCCTTTTGGACATGTCTTGGATTCTTTTTTTGGAGTCTAATTTTTTTTTCTTCTGAAATATCACTTTTGTGGAGCGTATTTCTTAGTTTTGGCAAATTTCCATTTTTCTTCAGAAAAACGTTTCTTAATATATTTTTTATGAGTTCTGATTTTCTCAATTTTGCAACCATATATTCCAGGTTGTTGAAGTTTTGAACAACGCAGTGCTTTAGCAGTATCCTTAAGAATTTTTTTCTTAAATATTAGCTACCAGGATTAATCCCTATTTACGTAAATTATAATTTATACCACTAAATAATTATAATTGCACTCCCTATCATACCAGTAATTATATTTTGAGCTCTACACTTTTAAATGCTTGTTTATCTCCTCATGTTAAGATCACAAATACTCATCTATTAAATTAAATTCTTGACAATTTAAATTTAATAAACTTATTCAATTCTTTGAGATCTTCCACTTAACTAATTTGATATATTGGATTCATAATCCACCTGTAGGGTTTGACATAATCAAAACTTATAAGCTTCCTCCAAGGGTTATCATCAATTCCTACACTGAGACGTAGATTCCATCAATAATTAATGTTCACTATACACGCAATGATATCATCCAACTCACTGAGTTTATTGACTCATAAAGAATCTCATTGTTCTATGAATCAAAACAATAAACACTATATGCACATATCTAGTTACTATATTAGGATTAAGAGCAAAAGTGCTCATAATAATCACGAGGCTTTAATTGTTTTATATATCAATACAAAAATAATTATCTCAACATGGTCCTTCTCAATACACACAAAATGTACTGGTATAAGGAGTTGGAACTTACCGTTCCCTACAATCAAGACAGGCCTATTAATACCTTATGCTACAACCCTACTAATGTTGTATCCAATTCTATCTAAGGTTGTGAATGATAAACTTGTATTTTATAAAAACCGATGATCTAATATTCCATGTGTAAGTTGTACTCTACACACCAGATCGTGTACTATATAGAATAAGAGACACACATGCTTAATCATTAAATAAATAATGTCACACAAAAAATTGCTCACACGTTCTCATTAAAATGGAATAAATAATTTATTAATAAATACTAAAACTATTACACAAAGTATGTCTTGTAGTATAAATTTCTAACATTGTGAAGGAGAAAAAGAGAAGCCATGGAAGCAAAGGTTGAAGACAAATGTAAAACCGTTTTATGATTTCAAGCTTTCGCCACTCTCTCTCCTCTCTTGAAGCTCACAGTTTTTCTCTATCTTAATCTCCATCTTCAAACCCCCTCTTTTTGTATGCTTGAAAGAAGTAGGCCTCTTGGCCATGCCTAGGCGCACGCTTGCAAGACCCACGGTTCTTGCGAAAGTCTTGTAAGCCAAGCTTGTGATGGTATGGCCTTAAGGCTGTCTTGCAATATGATGAAATCTATCCTTGTATGTTCATGCCCTTTGCATAAATGTTCATGTATTCATAGTATCCTCATTATCATGCTCATTTCATGCTTCCAAAATGTTTTTAAAATACTCTTTAACTCTCTTGAGTTTGTTTGAAAAAAAAATGATGATTTCAAAACATCTCAAAACTCTCTTAAGTTTCTTTAAGAAAAAAAGGCTTTCAAAAGTGTTTTCAAAATACTCATAACTTTCTTGAGTTTTTAATAAAAAAAATGCTTTCAAAATATCTCAAAACTCTTTTGAGTTTCTTCAAGTAAAAATGCTTTCAAAAGTGTTATCCAAACATTGCCAAACAACTTATTTTCCTAAAAACCCTCTATTGAGGAAGTATTTTTAAAATTGTTTTCAAAAACCCTAAGGGTAGTCTTCGAATCATGCTTAGTTTGTAGGTGACCTAACTCACCTTAATCAAGTTAGGTGGCGACTCCAAATGTTTTTCAAAAGCCTTTGTTCAAATATATTTTCAATTCAAACTTAGTCGCACTCATTCTTCTAGGAGGGTGAGTTCTAACGAGAGAGTACAGTATTTTTCCCGCTTGTGTGTGTATTCCTTGAGTGCAAAAAATCTGGACGCGACAGATGGCGACTCCACTAAGGACACTTAGAGGGTTAGGCCGTAGTCATGTTTCTTTACCTTTCACCCATATAGAGTCTTCAATTAACTTGTTCAATCATATTCACTTTAAATTTTCAAAACCAAATTTTCAAAATTGTTTTAAAAAAAATATGCATTTATTCATACTATCTTGTATTAAGTTTGCCATCCACATACTAACTCTTGCATCTTTGTTTTGTAGGTGCGCTTTTTATTTAATTTGTATGCATGAATGTGATGAACAAGATGGATGGGAGTTGTTGAGCTCTTTCCTCCGCTTTCAAAAATAACACACACACTACATGTGCACTTGTATTCTGCATACTTGCATTTTTACCCTGATATGACCCTTCTAGTTAGAAAGGGAGAACGGTATATTGGTTGTGGGCAAGATGCTGCGTCAGTTTCTTCGCCTACGGCCTCTTGATGGTTCCCCTGCTCGGATCACCAACCGATCATAGCACCACCTCGAGGAGTGGGCCTAGGTTTGAAAATCTGAGGACCGAGCCTTTTTAGAACACATTAGTCAACCCTCAACCTCATGCTTATATAGACGCCATGCATAGCTGAACCTCTGCCGAATTTAAGACACGCGCACCGTTTTTCAAAACCATGGAGGAAAGGGCGACTGCTCTTATTTTCATTTATACCTGTCTATTTATGTTGTTATAATGACTGTATTCTTACTGTTATAATGATTGTCTAACTGCTCATGCATGCATGTTTACTTCAACTATATTTTCTCTCCTTATACTCTATGCATCCATTTTCATGCATCCCGTATTTCATGTCAAGACGAGAGTTCCAAGTAACTCAAGTCACTGCATTCTCATGCATATGATCAACCCATTGAGAGTGACACCGAGGTTACTCTCCCTTGCATTAGAGCTACCTAAACCCTAAGGGTTCCCACGTTAACCCTAAGGAATCATTGCATGCATTTTAAGTCATCTCATAAGAGGGGCCTCAAACCCTCTATGTTCACGGAGATAGGGTTGCCAAGAAGACAAGGGGCAATCAATCAACAAGGTCTCTCAGTGACCTTCTCAACATTGAATCCAAGGAAGGCAGATCCGGAGACTCAAGAGTGGTTTAGGATTTCGTATGTAAAATTAGATAAGTGAAAGTCCAAAGGAAAATGTTCCCCCCCCCCTATTAAAATGTATTTTAATTATTTTGCATTTCAAACCCCACAGTTAAATGTATTTCTTTATGTTTCTCGAACGAATGGATGAATATGTGAATGGATGAAGTGTCCCATATGACGGTAAGGTATTTGCATACAGGGAAAAATCCCCTATCTCCAAAAGTGAGCCAATACATCATGTGTAGTTTTCCTCCTAAAGAGGGGCACCCTAGAGCATGCATTGCATAAAGACTTGTCAAGATAAAACACTAACTCTTTTCCTTTGTTGGTTTCAGGTGCCTCTCCTCGTTCCCCCCCGTCTTACAGGCCAAAAGCTAAGAAACGCCTATGGAATTACTTACTCTCGATACCTAAACTCTACTACTAGCGGAGGCAAGAGGAGTCAGACATAGGATGACCGAAATGGAAGGCATGCTTTCTTCACTCTTATCCCACACAACCCATGAGCAAGCAGAGTCCTCGCAAGCCCAAACCCATGATGGACGAAAAAGGATGAAGAAGGAAAACCAAGACTATGCCTTAACCATTGCTTACCAACAACCTCCCCAGGCCGAGGGCCTTGCTCGGATGCCTTCCAAACCAACCTCTAACCAAACCCATGGATTATATAATCTCCTTTACGGATACCAGCCCAACCCATTTGGCCCTGTCACTGAAAATTATCCCATTTTGAAACATAAAACCCGAAACCCTTTCAATTCCCGGACCGTCAACCCGGTGGTGACCTCACCAAAGCTCGGTTCCCAATCATCAAAAGCATCTGCAACACCTCCTCGGCCTAGGCGAACAAGTGGGAAAAAGCGGACATTTACTAAACTCGCGTGTTCACGGACCACGGCCTATTTTGGTCTCTTAGCAGCCGGATATCTGAAGCCTATAGCTGCCCGACCCTGGCCTAATCCTCTGCCTCATTACTTAGAATCTGCAGTGAGCTGTAAGTATCATTCGGGCGGCCAAGGACATGAGACTGAAGATTGTTTGACCTCAAGCATAAGATTCAAGACCTGATAGATAACAAGATTATTGGCTTTCGACCAGTAAATCCTTCTTCGAATAGCGCTGCAAACCCTCCGCTAGACCACACCGTCAACGTCATTACAAAGTTTGGTAACAACAAGGTTTATTTTGCTGCATGCCAAGAGATATATTACAAGGATGGGGAGGAAATGGAATGCCAAGATACGAAGCAGTGTCATGCCTGGTTATGGTATAACCCCGATAAAATGCCAACCCCCGAAAACAAACTCGCATATGAATCTATGAAGAAAATTGACCAGGTGCTGTCCAAACTCAGTGACAAGAATCCCCCATTGTGTACACCTGAGGAACACCGAGCCACGGCTAAACGCCAGAGCAGGAAACCCCGAGCTCGACCTATCAAGCTGGAAGAAGACGAGTTGCTCGACTGGTTTGTTAGAGAAACTACGGAGCAAATAAATGAAGGCCAGACGGTCAAGAAAGCTGGCAATTACATCATCACCGTCAACTCACCTGGAACTCCGGGAGAAGCATCGACCTGTCCTGCCTTGGCTGAAGATCTCAACCATGGATGGAATGCTGATATGAGCATCATCCCAAAGCCCTATTAAAGAATACATGAATCCTATCAAAAGCGTACAAGAGAGGGGTGTTTTCATCCACTTTCTTTCTATCCCTTTTACTTCCTGTCTTTAAATCAATGTTTACATTTTCTTACTACTCAAGAACTCTATGTTTTCTATAAAAAATGATAATAGTAATCAAATGATAGTCCTCTTATTCATTGCTGTTATCCTCTTTTCTCTTGTGATTGGTAACTACTTTCTATGCAAAGGGGCATGGTCTATCTCATGGAATGATTTGACTTGAAAAGATGATAACATGAGTTAATCACTCACCAAATGATCAGTTTTCCGAAGAGAGAGGATAAGGATGAGTGGGGAAATTACCTAAAAGGCAACACTTGCAAGACACTGAAGCTAAGCGATGCGTGGCCAGATTATCAAAATAAAGAGGAGCCACCTTTCATTTCCCTATGTCAAAGAACAAGTGTTTATATTCCCTTTGCTTAACCCCTAGAGCCTCGTAACAAATGAAGTTTTCCTTGTCAACCCCGATCCAAGACTGTCCTCCCCACACTGGGGCAGACAATAGTTGAGAACTCTAGGAATGGTATCCACTTCTATCATGCTAGGATAGCATCGAAAGCTCTATAGATCAAGCAATCTAATTCAAAGTGAAGAGAGGCCCTCATTTTATTTTCCATACAGTCAAAAGTGAACCCTTGCCAAACCCGTTGAGCCATTTATCCTTTTCGAGAAAACCCCAACCTAAGGATCACCGCCCCACATTGGGTTAGATTGAACCGCTAAGGAAAAGGTCTAAAGAAAAAAAGGATGGTAGAATAACTCGTTTCGTATAAAGGAAAAAAGTAAAAGAAAAAAAAGCAAAAGAAAAAAATTGCCAAGGGGCAAGGAAAAAAAAATCCTAAGGAAAGGCCTGAAGAAAACTATGATTGAGTCATCTTTAAAAGCATAATAAGAAGATTGAAAGAACGGAAAGTCATATTTATCTCAAAAAGCATAGATCGAGAGGAGGGAGTATATAGTAAAAGCAAGAAGGAAATTCAAAGGTGATCCTAGGTTATAAAGAAACCCAGTAGAAATAATAAGTTTGAGCCTTTACCCTTTCTTGCAAAACCCCAAAACCATGGCCGACATTGCAACCTTACTAAAGTCCACTCTGATTAAAAATGGATTGCTTGATCTAAATGAGCTGGACATGCTGCTGAAGCCAAAAACGGATGCTAACCCTACTAAAAAATAGTCAAGGATGGTATGGATCTAAACCCTGCTGAAAACAACATCGAATTTGAGCCTATATATCCCGTTATTTCCAAAACCCCATAACCTAGCCTACATTACGGTCCTAAACAAAGTCTCCTTGGATTGAAAGGATTGGCCGCTTATCGCTCAGCTGAAGGTCAGGAAAGCTGTTACTAAAACCCCAAGAGTCGAAGGTTTTAGCCTAATAATCATATACACTAACCCCGAGGCAGAGAGCCGAAGGCGATCAAAAGGTTGACAAAGGTGCGAAGTGCTATCATCCAATCAAGGTAAGGTTGAGCCAGCAGAGAGGCCCGGTCCCCGAAAAGGAAGGAGTTACCATTCCAAAGATATCGAGTTCAACAGCACCCCTTGTCATTCTGTTAGTTAATATATTTCTAATATGTGCATAAAAAAATAAAATAAAATAAAAATCTCATGAGCTTCGCATAGGATATAACTCCCTGTAGAAATAGAAGTCACCAACACAGTTTAATGTCAACCCCTGTAATAGATACACAACATCATCATCCAACACATACATAAAAAAGATCATAAATATATCTGTCTATCCATGCATCTAAATACCATAAATATCCATCTTTGTATAAAACTTGCAAAATAAAGCTGTCTAACATAAATACATCTCAGGGACAAGGGGTAAAAGGAGATCGGAGTCTCCACAAGGGGCATCTGTCATAGGTCAAAGTCGATGTCATCTGGATCGAAATCGCCAAAACCCAGCATTGAAGGAGGCAGATAGCTACTCGAAGCACCAACGTCCTACAGAGAAGACAGAACCGAAATCAGTCACATAAAAAAAACTAGACAACAGCAGGGTGAACAAAAGAAGCAGAGAAAGAACAACATACCCCGCCACCACCCAGCTGAGATAACCGAGCCTTCAGGGAAGCTACCTCGGCCTGGTACTGATCTCGCTCCATCTGGTGATGATCCTTCTAGTCTCTCACAGCAGTAAGCTCAGCCTGGGGCACATATCCTCTGGCACATCACCACAAGTCAACCACCTCCTGGCCCATAGCGTACCCACCGACTACTACCACAAACTGGGTGAAGGCACCTACCAAATGAGCCCCAAAGTGTGCAGCGTAGTCCTTGTATGGAGGAAGCAAGAACTCGGCACCCGGCTGCCACTCCTGATAGGGGATAGGCACTCCCGCCACCAAGGCCCCGAACATATACTCTGGCGAAGCTCCTACTGATTGGAACTCCTCATGAAACAGCCGCCAGTGTCGCTCTCCGAGATAGGACTCCCAAGTATCATCACTGAGAAAAGCAGCCCTCGACAAGGATAATGGGACTAAGTACCGTACAGTCTCATAATTAACTGATCCAATGAAGGGCCGCCAAGTCACATCTCTCGCCTCAATCAACTCCAGGTTCGGCCGTAGCATCACAAAGTCAGCAATCTCCGATCGTTGGGCCACCCGATCACGAGCCCACCTCAATGCACGTGGATAAAGGTCATCCTCGACAACTGCAGGGCGACGAACAGGCAGGTACTTATAGCTCCACTAGATAAGAAAGGGCCAAAAACTAGTCATGTTGCCCCAACGGGAAGAAGTCCGGACCTGCATCGATCGAAGGAAGCAACCAAAGGAGAAGGACCCCTAATCCAGCTGCAATAAAGCCCCAAGATCAGCTACGATGCTCATCAAACAAAAAGGCACAAGCGACTTGTTGTTGTGGCAAAAGCAGCTAAAGATTATGTATAAAACAAGTCACTGTCTCATAATGTCCCGCCTGGCAGGCAATGGCTCAGCAGCAAAGGTACGGTCATCCTGACTGAGCCAAGAGACTAGGAAGGCCAAACACTCAGAGGAGGCAAGTCCAGCAGAATGCATGCCTCGTCTCTACTGACTGACTATAGAGTGATCTGTCGGCCAACAAAGAAAAGCCCTGTGATGATCGCCCAATCCAAGGGAGTGGGACCTAACTCGAAGCCGACAAAATGGAAGGTCCCGGTCTCTCCAAACCACCGCTCAACCAGCGCCAGTACTAAATGCCGGTTCAGGTGGTTAGCCTATAATCTCATAAAGGCTCTGAATCTGATCTCAGCCAAGAAGGCACGATATGATGGGGCAACCCGCTGCATAGTCACGAAAACTTGATGAACAGCCCCTTTGAAAGCTGTGTGTACTCGAGAGGGGGTAAATGCTGTCTGGAATAAATGTTGGGGTGATAAGCAAGGTCCCCAAGCAGTGGGATGTTCGGTACCTCCAGGTCACCCAAGTCAGCATCCGTCTGCCTATGTCTAAAGGAGGCTCTCCCATAACCGGTCACCAGATCCCCGAGGCCCGGTACCTCCTCCTCAGCACCAATCTCCTCCGTAAAGGCCTGCTCAACAGGATGAAAGGGGTCGACAGGTGGCCTACTCCCTTGTTCGCTCTGACTGGAAGAGGCCCGTCTGGTAGATCGTCGGCTACCTCTAGATTGATTGGAACTGCCGGTGGAATCTGTCCGAGCCACCTTCCCCGAGCGACGTCTCCTCTCAGAACCATCATAACCCGCATTTGCCATCCTAAAAAGGTAAGTCAAGATAAAAGGTGTTAATATACTGTACATGCAGTTAAAATAATAATAAAATAAAATAAACAACTAACACAAAAAAAAAAAAGATTTCAAATGATAAGTCAAAACGAAATTCCTACACATTTTTATTTTCCACCTTCAAATCAAATCTCAAGGGTTTTCTGGCTTTTTCCTTCAAAAAGATTTTATTTCTAAACATTTTCCAACTATTTCCCTAATTTCTAAAAATTTTGACAGAGTTTTGTTTAAAAAAAGGTCCCTACAACATCCATGATATCAACACAAAACACAAACCACGCACTTCACAACACTATAATCACATAACATCAGCACCCCCGCACACTTTTAATTTTTCAAAATTTTCAAAACATATGTTTTATTTTTGCAATAAATCAATGGTTTTCAAAGTTATCCTAAAGTTTCTCAAAAATCATTTCAAATGCTTTCTAAAATATCCCTACATTTTTCAAAATTTTACACTCTAAAAATTTCATCAATTTCTTGAGTTTTTCCATTTTCGTAATTTTATAAGTATTTTTCTATTTTTCAAAAAATCAAAAATTCACCAAGCTTTAAAAAAATCACAAAACCTCACACAGTTGTTAAACACATTTTTCTAAGGCACATGGCATAAAAATCTAGCCAAAAAACCCAATGCCCAAGCCTGTAGGAACAAACCCCTAATTTTCGTAGAAAACTCTCTTCACATAATCATGTAAAATCATTCAAATTCAATCAAACAAGCACCAAAATGAAAAAATAACATCACCATAATGTTCAAAACATCAATTTCAAATAGAATTCAACACATTAAATCAACAGAAATTTGAAAACTCACTTTTTAGAGTTCTCCGGCAAAATCTTCTCTTCCGGCGACGTGGTCTCCTAGAGGTGCTCCTTCAAGGTTCAAGTCAGTTTCTCCACAAACACTCAACTTTTTCGAAAAACTCTTCAAATGCTGCAAGTTTTCGAACTAGAATTTTTCTGGTTTTAATCCCAAGCCTGGCGCCACTGCTAGTGGCGCCAGTTGCCAATTTTGGGCAGCTTTGCCCTTTTTCCCACCAAAACTCGTTTTTGAAGGCCTTTTTGGCCCAATATCCATTTTTTAACCCCCGTTATTGAAAAATTTCCAAAGTCCGTCCCTCCGACTGTCTCACGGTCAACATGGGACTCTTACTTTATCGTTTTCTGTCTTCGACAAGCAAAGACAGAAAAAGAGGGGCAGCTGTAAGCACCCTATTTTTGACCGCTCGGTGGTCTACAGTCCGTCTAGACTTGTATTTAAGTCAATGCGGACATATTTTGGGTCAAATCAACTTTCCAAGTCTAATCCCGTCTATCCATCGTTTCGTAGGCCCACCAAGCCCAAATAGAGGCAAAATGGCCAAAATGCCCTTAAGGGCATTGTTCGATCCAATTCCAAATCAGGTGCGTCTTTCCAAAGGCGGTAAGTCCCCTTTTCATATTCCCATAGGCACTTCTTTTTGAAGACGGTAAGTTCCCTTTCCATATTCCAATAGGCATATCTTTTCGAAGACGGTAAGTCCCCTTTCCATATTCCAATAGGCACGTCTTTCCAAAGACAGTAAGTCTCCTTTTCATATTCCAACAGGCACGTCTTTCTGAAGACAGTAAGACCCCTTTCCAATTCCTCTTTCAATTCTTATTCCAATCCTCCTCTCGAGAAAGCTGATTCCTCGAGACAATAAGTCTATCCAATCCGGCACGTTTTCTAAAGAAAGTCTCTTCGGAACGATAAGTCCCTTTTAAACCTGTTGACCGGGATGAGACCCCAAGTCCCTTAGATGGTAGAACGGTCCACCTTTGGCACCTACTAGCCTGCCAATGTAGAAATGTCTGTTTCGGCACGCTTTTTGAGAAAGTTGACTTCTCAGGCGCTAAGTTCCTTTAGCAGCTTTCTAAGATCAAGCAGTCTCGGGAATGGTTGCGAACCGTCATAGTAGCGGAAGTACTCGTAAATATTGCAACCGTCAGAGTAGCGAAAACACTTGCAAACAGGTTGATATAGGGAATTGCCAACAAACCCCTGTATCACGAGACCGCCGTCAGAGTGGCGGAAACACTCAAAACCCAAATCAACACCAATGCCTACTAGTCCACTTCGGTGAAAAATGACCAAACTGCCTCTAGGGCCATTTTCTGGCACGTTTCTCGAGAACGCACCTAAGTCTTCAGAATGGTAAGTCCACCACTCCAAGATTGTTTGAAAGTCAATCCGGCATGATTAGGTGCCTTCTAGTCAGTTTCGGGCCAATTCCGAGACTTTTCGGTCCAGATGACCATTTTGCCCCTAAGCATCCGAACGCCCCAAGGACCACACCAACACTGGGTATCAAATCAGTAACCTCCCGAGGATACTTTTTGTAGTACCCTCGACCTTCCTTTATCTTTCCAGATCATTTTGAGTCAATTCTGGTAAACTCGGTGCAAAATGACCGTTTTAACCCGGGGGGGCCTATCGCCTTTTTCGACCACACCGGCTTTGGGTATCGAACTGGTAACCTTTGGGAACATTCTAAATAATGTTTTTAAATCTCAAGTCTTCTTCCAGGACATTCTGAGTCCGTCCTAGTAGCTTTCCGATCCAGTTGACCGTTTTGCCCCTAATGGCCCGATCAACCCTTCTGACAAATCTTGCCATCATTTTTCAAGTCAAATACCTGTAGGACCCTATTCTAAGGGTTCTTGCCCTTTTTCGGCCTTCTGGGCCATTCTCGATCCCTTAAATACTTCCCGAACCTTCCGAAGTCACTCCTAGTGAAGCCAGGCTAAAAGTTGCATGGTAGTTACTAGTACAGGCGCCCAAATCTTCTCAAGATACATTGTTTGCCAACATTAAAACTTTCCTAACTAGCTGGCGCCACCAGAAGCATTTTTGGCCTGGTGCCACTACAACAGGTGCCAAGTCATTCCCTTGTCTATAAATACAAAGCCTCCTCCGACGTGAGGGAGGTCCGCAAACTCAGTCTAAAAACCTTACTTTTCGATATACAGAGCTCGTAGCCTCTTTAAACCCTAGTCTCCTTAGGTTTTCCAAACCCTAGCCTCCATACATAAATCCTAGCCTCCTATACACTCACATACACTTCTATATACTCATACACTAGCCTCCAAAGCCTCCTTTGAAGACTTGAAGTGTTGCAATTTGAAGCTTTGAAGATTGAAGATAAACTCTTGAAGACTGAGGTGAAGACCGAAGCAAGACAAGTAAAGCAAAACGCGCAAAGCTAAGCAAAATAAAGAAGACACAAGGTAGGCGTCTTATGTACGTTTACGCATCTTCCCCCCTCTCTTCTCTCTCATAACCCACTTGGGTTTTCTTCTATTTTAATCCCCCATCTTCTTCTCCCCTTTCTTGCATACTTGAAATAAGAGAATTCTCGGTCCATGTGTAGAATTAGGCTATTGGAGAGTCACCGTGTCGAGGGCTTTCTTTTAGTCTAACCAAAGAACATGTGGGTTCGGCCCCCTTGATTATGTGATGAAGCCTTTAATCTTGTATGTTCATGACCCCAATTTGCATTGTGTATATCATGATCTTGCATTCTTCCAAAATTCGTTCTCAAACTCGTTTTCAAAAGCTTACATCAAAATCTTCTTTTTCAAAACTTGTTTTTAAAATCACAATCCTAAGGTGATTCTAGCCTTTCCATAGCAAGGGTTACTTTAGAAAAGTGTTACATTTAAAGTGGTCAATATGGTCGATATTTTCAAAACCTTTGTTGTTTTCAAAACTACTATCTTAAAGTGGTTCTAATCTTCTTAAGGTTAGAATTGCTTTAGGAAAGTGAGGTATTTTATATACTTTCTAAAAAACTTTTCTCAAAAATCTCCTCCTAAAAATCTCTTTTCCAACATGCTTTCCATAAACTTTCTCCAATTTTCTTTCCAAAATTGTTTTCAAAAGTTCCCTCCAAAAATTATTTTCAAAAGCTCCTTTTCGAACTTTTTCCAAAAAAGCTCTCTTCAAAATTCTTTTCCTAAAAACACTCCCTAGTTTTCCTTCTTAGAAAACTCTCTTCCCTAAATCTCTTTCCCAAAAGGTCTTTCCAACAATCTCCTTCTAAAAATCTTTCCAAAAACTCTCTCTTTTCAAAATTCACTTTCTAGAAACTCCTCTTTAGGATTTCTTTCCAAAAACTCTCTCTTTTCAAAATTCACTTTCTAGAAACTCCTCTTTTGGATTTCCTTTAAAAAATCTCCATTTCTAAAAACTCACTTTCCAAAACCTCTTTCCTTAGAGTATAAGTTAAATCCTAGAACCCACAATTAGGAAACCTTAATTTTCCTTCCCAAAAGTATGATTTTAAATCCCTTATTTTGGTCTCAAAACTTCTTGTTTTCTACATCAAAACTATATATATTTCCAAAACCTCTTTTCTACGTCAAAATTATAGTCTTCCCAAAACTAGGATTTTTAAAAACTCCATCTTTCCAAATTCATGCCAAATCTAATCTCCCATTTAGGAAACTAGATCCTATCCTCCGTTTTTGGAAACAAAATCAAAACATCTCTTTTTAGAAACAAAATCCAATCCCTTGTTTTAGGAAATAGGAATCTCAATCCTTTCAAACCTAAATCTTTCCTAATTCAACTCCTTCTTAATCTAGTACTTTCCTAAACCATAAGTTTCCTAAAACTTTCAAATCTTTTCTTGAATATTAAGCTTCCAAATCTTTCCTAATTCAACCCTTTCCTAATTTCATCCCTTTTCAAATTTCAACTTTCTAAATTCAAAACTTCAAATCTTTCCAAATCTAAAGCTTCCTAAACTCAAAACTTTCCAACTTTCAAAACTTCCCAATTTCAAAACATTCTAAATCCAAAACTTTCCAATTTCAATACTTTCTTAAAACGAAACATTTCCTAATTTCAAAACTTTACTAATTCAAAAACTTTCCTACAATGAAACTTTCCTAAAATAATACTTTCCTAAATTAAAACTTTCCTAAAATGAAACTTTCCAAAAATGGCACTTTCCTATTTTGAAACTTTCCTAAATCGAACCCTTCCTAAATTCAATCTTTCTTCGATCTTCCAAGTCTAACATTCGAGTCAAGTCTTTCTTAATCTCAAGTCCTTTTTAAGTCCTATCTTCCTAGGTCTAGGGTCTCTATTCTTCTATTTCAAATTCCAATCTTCTATTATAAATTTAAATCAAATTCAAATTCCAATTCAATTTTTTTTTTCCAATCAAACCTTTTATTTTCTATCGGACTCTTGTTTGAACTATGACTGACCTGATTCCTCCAAAAGGATACGTAGGCAACCCTCCTAGGTGCGGTCACAACCTTTTTCAAATTTCTATTTCCACAACCTTTTTCAAATCTCCAATTCCTTAATCTATTTTTCTAATTCCAAGTTTCTATTTCCAAATCTCTATTTCCAATTTCCAAAACTTTTCAATTTCAATCTTTTCAAATCTCTTTCTAAAAACAAATCAATTTCTTTTCAAATCTATTTCCAAATCTATTTTCCAACTCTCTTTTCTTACATTTACATATCATGCATCATTCTTTTTAAACATTCTTTTTCTAAAGTGAATAAGATCGAACATTTGTTAGTTGAAGACTCTCAGAGGTGAATCTAGGGTAGATGGACATGTAGATACCGCAAGGGCAGGGTAGGGTGATGGCTTACTGCGTCTTCCCTACACGTAACCAACCTCCGAACCTAGTTCACTGTTTTCGAAAGACCAAAATGGGGTTTATTTTCAAAAAGGGCTTAATTATTTTCTAAAGGTTGCCAAACAACCTATTTTCCTAAAAACCTTCTCTTGAGGAAGTATTTTTAAAATCGTTTTCAAAAACCTTAAGGGTAGTCTTTGGATTATGCTTAGTTTGTAGGTGACCTAACTCACCTTAATCAAGTTAGGTGGTGACTCCAAATGTTTTCTAAAAGCCCTTTATTTAAATATATTTTTAATTTAAGCCTAGTCGCACTCATTCTTCTAGGAGGGTGAGTTTTAACGAGAGAGTATAGTATTTTTCCCGCTTATGTGTGTATTTCTCGAGTGCGAAAAAATTGGGCGCGACAGTGTTGACGCCTCTGCTCTAGTGTCGACACTTGGGGATAGAAAACAAATGTTTGAAGAAAAATGTTGCATGCATCAACTTCTTAAGATCAGGGTCGACTTCCCCCATCTTTGCTTAAAAATACAACTTTTCAAACATGGTTTTCAAGCTTCCTAACCAACCCAAACACAATAATAAGTATTCCAAAGGTTCAAAATGAATTACTAAGGTCTCAAACAACTTTTCAACATTTCAAAACTCAATAATATGTAAGATTCAAGGCTTCCACTTGAAACTTCTAATCGCCCTTCCCTCCTTCACCTCAACCTCACTTTCACGGCATACAAGAGTATGCTAGCATATAACAATCAATAAAAATATAATGAAACAAGCATAGAATTGAGATTCTTCACCTCAAATCAAGGGCACACAACTTCCTCCTTCAATTCCCTTCTTCTTCCTTTCTTCTTCTCTTCTTTTTCTCTCACTTTCTTTCTTGTCAAACAATTTTACTACACAAGCTCCTCTCTTCTCTCTCATCCCCTTGTCTTAAAGACAATTATACATACAAAATATATCTATCATTCCATATGTCACACACACACACACACACACACACACTTGCTAGCAACAAGCACACAACATAAACTACGCATAGAGATTAATTAAGCTAACTAATCATAGATTAAGCTAATTAATTGTGTTAAAAAATATGATAATCGCCCCAATACAAGCCCTCATTAAACCATGCTAAAAAACACCTTGATTAAGGATAATCATGCACCATAAACATGATATTAAGTTAAGCATGATGCTAACCAAGTACGGTTTTACAGTTTTGGGTTGACCTGGCTTTGGATTCAATGATTGCAAACAACCTGTATTAGGGAGCAACGTGGGCATACTACTTAAGGGCTAGTAATCTTTGTGGGGGCATTGGGCTAAAGTTAGAATACCAAATGCATGCCCATACATCAATTCTGTACTCTGGCGACACCAAGTAAAATGGATTGACAACTAAGTCCGCGATGATAACAAGCATGCGTGAACAAGGATATTTGTTGATGATGTATTTCGAACAAGAATATCGATGAGGGTTAAGTCTTATAACCTGTTTTTGCCCACCCATTCTCCCATGGTGTGTAGTTTCAACCTCATGTTCACCTTCTTACCTATGAACAATATTGAAATCACTATCGGTTTCACAATATAATAGTTACCTTTGTTGGTCCAAAGATACAACTCAAGAGGGGAGGTGAATTAGATTTTTAAAAATTAATCACATACGAATGCAATCAATAGCTAATTAATCAATAGAACAGTAAATCAAAGATGTATCAACTAAGCAAACATACAATGTAGTGCAATTGAAGAAAAATAGAGCAAGAGATGAACACTAAATTTATCGAGGTTCAGCCACAACTTGTGACTTACGTTCTCACCCTCAAAATTTCCTTGAAAGCCTTTCACTATGCAAAACCTCCTTTACACAACAGGTGCTAGTTACCCAAATGCCTAGCTTAGTTTATATAAGAGTTATTCCCTAACTCTCAAAGCCCCAAGTGATTTTGTCCAAGCTTCACTCAAACTTACAAATATTTTTTACAAGAACACTCAAACTCTTAGATATACAAGCCCTCCTAATCAAATAAATGAAGATTATACAAGGGTCAACTCTCTTAAAGAGTGAATAAATGAATTCAGCTCAGTAAATGCCACAAACTTTAGCAAAGAGAATGTTTATTTAGGTAGGATCAGGAATTTTAGCTCACAATCAATGGTATTGCACTTAAATTCTTGAATTCTTGTATATAAATATTATGGGGATCTTGTATATATGGCCTTAAATTGATTATAGTTGTTGGTGGTGGTTAGAAATGCATTTAATGCAAGATTGCATTGATAGGCCGTTTGAAAAACTAGTAGTTACAGTCAATGAGTCGACTTTTTTTCCGAAGGGGTCGACCCTTTTTGCTCAACCCTCTGTACAAAAGTGTCAACTTTTCTACTTGAAGGGGTCGACTTTTCTTAAGTTTTGGCAGACTTTACCAAGGCACTATCCGAATGAGTCAGTTCTTAAAGAATAAGGAGTCGACTATTTTTGGACTTTTATTAAGACCTTGTATTCTAGACAAATGTGTCGACTCCTAAGCTGGAGGGGTTGACTCTTTTTATCATAGTCCTCTTGTCCAATGCCACTGTCTGAATGTGTCGACTGTTAGGAACCATGAGTCGACACTTTTTAGCTCAAGTCCTTAACTTTTGTAAGACTTCTTCAAAGTCTTCAAGCTCTGCATGGATCATCCAACTAAGGCTTCTAAGGCTTGAAATGATTTATTCAAGGCATGTTGATCTCCAAGAACTTCTTCAATCTCTTCAAGATGAAATCAATCTACTTTGATTACTTGTAGGGTTCTTCAATCAACATCACTTCTTTTATTAATCCAAGACGTCACCAAAATCTTCAAGAAAGCTTCCAAGTCTTGTGATCTCTTCTCTTCAACTGATCTTCTATTCTTCTATGAACACCTGCAATCTCTTTAGGATGGAATTATTTCAATTTGATTGCTTCTAGAGCTCTTCAATCAATTTAAATTCTTTCATTCACTCAAGACATCAACACAATCTTCAATGGAGCTTCCAATTCTTGTAATTTGCTTCCAACTGGTCTTCGTTACATTTAAGCATCTTCACTCTCTTTGAGATGAGATTATAAACATAACTTGGTTGAGAGGTCTTCAATAAAAGTGTCAACCCATTACATGGCTCAACAGCCTTCAACAATACTTGGTATGCTTGCAACACACAACTTTTTCAATATCTTCTAATGCGACAAGCGTCAAGTCACAATCCTATTGAGATTAAAGCACTACATAATCTGCACATTAAGTAGAACCATTAGATAACTAACACGTGTTTTGTAATCTTCAAAATCAAGGCATTGATTCAACAACCTTAAAAGTGATGGCAAGGTAATTACCTGTTAAACGCTCTCAATATATGTGTCTTTCCTTTTTTCTGGCATTTTTCTATTTTTTTTGGACCTCACTGTGGTACTTTACACCAACAACTTGATTTTTAATACATTCAACCTCCTCTGGTCAAAATATTTAACAAGCCGGTGGAATGTAGTTTGCACACATGTCGTGATGGGCACATTCTGAGTGCCCCTCAATACATTATTGAATCCCTCTGATAGGTTTGTAGTCAATATTCCTCACCTACGACCTCTGTCATGTGCAAATGTTCACTTTTCAGGTGTCATATCTTGCAACCAAGTTAATGTTTTCAGTTTAAGAATTTCAATCTCCTTCATAATCAAGTTAAACTTCTGAATTTGATGGCAACTACCAACCCTCCATACCAAATTCAAGAGTTTCGTGTTGCTGAATTTCTTATTGAAACTGTTGCGAATGTGTTTGAGGCAATATTGATAACATCCAACCAGTCACAAATGTAGATGTTCCCATTACCACACAATAACATTCAATAGGTACACTTGCCTATCAGATATCAATGTGATGCCTTCATGGTTAGGCACTACATGCCGTCTCAAGTTCTTAATGAACCATGACCAGAACGCTATATTCTCTTCATCTACAATGGCAAAAGCAAGTGGTAAAATTTGTCCATCGCCAGTTGGTGTAGTAGTTACCAGTATCTTCTCGCTGTGTTTACCATTAAGGAAAGTCCTATCAATGCCAATAACAGGAGGGTAGTTAGCGAATCCATCGATGGCGGGTTTGAAAGCCCAAAACACATAATTAAACACCACCTCACCCAATGTACTCAACGGCAACACATTCCATTCTACAACTGTCCTAAGATTAAAGGTTTGTAGTGCTGTCATGCACCGGGGAAGCTTCATGTTCGACTCGTCCTAATTCCCAAATATCACCTCAATGGCTCTTATTTTTATAAGCCATGCTTTCCTATAAGTTATTGTGTGCTTCAATGCAATTTGTATGGTGGTAATAAGTGACATCATCTTCGTTTCCACGTCTGCCTATACACAAACACCTAATCTATTAAAGTGTACACATAAACAACTCCCATTTTAATTTT